>CAKAOH010040143.1:14008-35353 GCA_916701665.1 Sebastiscus tertius | reverse complement strand
CCCTTGAGTGCAGTGGCTTACAATAGAATTGAAAATAGATGGATAGTGCAGAAGGGGTGGATAAAAAAAATGAAACAGGATATGAATAAGATCCAAAAGAGACAGAGCAACAATTCAGTTATTAGACCTTTCCCCCTTGCTCTCACGCCTCTGAGTATCCAGGCTTGGAGTCGCTACATCTCATGGACATCCTAAACACTAGGGACACATATAGATTAGCCCTCAAGGGCAGTCTCACAATGAGCCCATTGGTACTGACTGATTATAGATTCAGCTTGACTGTTCTGCTCCTGCATCGACTAAGGATATCAATGGAAGGGGACAGTGTCACTGGAGACTTCCTAAAGTCCCAGTCAAGATTAAAGTGAATATTTAACCAAATGCTATCACGGTGTCCCACAGAGACTACTACTTTTTACCCTTTTTTAATCTCATTTTTTTTTTCTTTTTCAGTAACACCATGTCTTTTCTTTTTTAGTAACACCATTCATACACAGCTATAAACTTTTGCTCATTGAAAATGCTCACTACAAGCAGTCTTGTATTGTGTTGCACGGTTTTTACTATATGTTTTGATATTGCTTCCAATGTGGAAACAAGACTAACAGTACATGCCCACAGGGGCGTTTTTTATCTTATTTAAGCATGTTAGGATGCTAATTTGCATGCCAACAAAGCTGAGGCTGATGGTTCTGGTTCTGGCTGATTAGTTTTGCAGGTATTTATTTCAAAAAATATTGGAGAAATAAAAAACTTAACTAGAAGATTGCATGAAAAGTTATTACAATTCATCCTGAGGGGGGCTTGAATGTGCATACTAGAGCTGCAATGATTAATCGATTAGATGTCAACTATTAAATTAATCAGCAACTATTTTGATGATCGATTAATCGGTTTGAGTCACTTCTTAAGAAAAAAAGCTGAGAATTCTCTGATTCCAGCTTCTTAAATGTGAATATGTTCTGGTTTCTTTACTCCTCTATGACAGCAAACTGAATATATTTGAGTTGCGGACAAAACAAGACATTTTTAGGACGTCATCTTGGGCTTTGGGAAACACTGATCAACATTTTTTCACAATTTTGTGACATTTTATAGACCAAAAAACAAATCTACTGATCGAGAAAATAATCAACAGATTAATCGACAATGAAAATTAGCGTTAGTTGCAGCCCTAATGCGTACCGAATTCCATGCCGAGTCCATCCATTAGCTGTTTAGACATTTCACTGAAAACCACAAATCTCAACCTCACTGTGGCACTAAAAAAAAAAAAAAGTCACAGGATCACCAAAGTCATTAGGATTCATCCTCTGGGCACCACAGATATATGTATCAAATTTCATGGCAAGCCAGCCAACAGTTGCTGAGCTTTTTCAGTCTGGAGTGTAGCGTTGGACTGACCAGTGGCTAAAAATGTTACCTTCAAACTGTAACACAAGAAAACTCTATTATATAGCAAGAGATATCCATGTAGTTATTTCTGCATTTCATTGAGGACTCTAGTATCTATTTTAATGTATTGCTCACTTACTTATTCCAATAAGGTTTTATGCTTTTGTTCTTTTTCCTCATTTACATGGAGGTCAGAGTGTAGGGTCAGCAACAGAACAGCGCATCTTAAGAAGCTTGAAACATCAGCGCCCTGACCTTCACACAGACACACGACTTTAAACCCTGCCCTGCGTTGTAGCTGTTCATTATGCGCTATGAATTTTTTCTGCATAACACCAGCAATATGAAAACGTCTTTAGAAATGAAAGGAGAATTTGTTATATATGTTTTGCTTTGCATGGCAGCGGTCCAGTCTTTATTAGAAAGCATTTTTTAGTGGCCTTCGCTGACTGAAATAATGAGCCAAAGAGGTGTCCATATGGGAGCATGTCAGAACAGTCATAAAAGCAAGTGGCAGCAGTGCGACAAAATGGAACATCTGGATGCTGAAAGCTGAGCATGCATGCTAATCTTTAATCTACACATGTACAGCGTGGGTACTAATGTATGCACACACATACTTTTACACATCACACACGCAGATAAGTTAAGAGTCCTGCATGAACTCTCCCTCTCTTAGACACAGTATGATTGACCACAACACAATAACAACCTCGTATCTCTTCCTCCACTCAATGAAATCTGTCAGTGCTGGCAGTGATCAATCATGTACCGGGATGAGGGTTTACTGAAATTTATTGTGTGACACTGGAGCACCTCTCCCTTTTAGCATGATGGTGGTGAGTCTGCAGGAGACGGACACAGCAGTGTGGGTGGGTTCCAGTTGATAGTTCAGCATTTGCTAAATGTGCATGCGGATATTTGTTGCTGTGCCAACAGGGACTTAATCAAATGTCACTGCAGTGAGCGGAGGTATATTTATGTGGGCACACCTATTTGTGTCTGTGTGGGAAAGTAGAGGGATTTAACATTGTGTTTTGTTGTATAGTGAATAGACCTGAAGTCTTTTCTCCTGTGGGGGGGGGGTTGATTTAAAGGAACAGTTGGACATTTTGTGATATACGCTTATTGTTGTTGGACGGATTAACCAAACAAGATGTAAAGTGTTAAGTGAGTTTTAGAGGTTCTGCTTGGCAAATTTCATTACCTTCAGACATAGCCAGGCTAGCAGTTTCCCCTGTTTTCATGCAATCTGTATGCTATGCTAAACTAACGTGCCGTTACAGTTTTTGGATGGATTAACCAAACGATATGTGTGTTAAGTGAGTTTAAGTGGTTCTGCTTTTCACATGTCATTACATTTGGACACAAGCTATCTGTTTGCCCATGTTTTCATGCTATCTTCATGCTATGCTAAGTTAATGTTCTGTTTTTTTATACTAGCTGTTGGATAGATTAGCCAAACAAATTCATGCATTCTGTAACTTACTAATATATAAAACACATTAAATACACATTTGCACCTTGCATAAAACCCTACACATTTGTGATTATCATGACACGTACTTATGTGCAGGTGTGCACACACTGGCTTTGAAGTGCTGATATCTCAGTGCTGCGTTATTGATTATTGGCTCCAGTACCATCAATAAGTGAGATCGCAGTCTAAGATGAAAGCAGAGTAACCACGAGTGTAAAAGCACAGAAGTGCTGAGTTTTTCCAACCTGGATCAGCGTGATAGAAGAATTGACACTCAAACATTCTGACCTGCTCTGCTCTGCTGTGAGTCCAGGTAGGAAATGCTTTACTCAGCTTTTTTTTTTTTTACACACAGTAGCAGCTGCGGTAGAAGACTTTTTTCCCTCTGCGTTTCTTTTTTTTTTTCCTTGAGAAACACCTGCAGGATTTTCAGGTCCTCTTGGGGATGAAGCAACAGCTAAGAAAGCGTGTAAAATGAGGGACTTCTGCAGTTGCTTCTTCCTTTTTCAGTTTCTGTGTGACGTGAATTGGCTCCCGGTGGATATTTTGCACATATAGTATTTATCTCAAGTGAATTTAAGATATGATGGATGCATGATTGAGTGCTTGCGTTTGCTCTGAAAGCTGCCTGTGGGGGCATAGGATGTCTACAGAAAGGTGAAACAAGAAAAGTTCCTTACCTTTTCTTGCACAAACACTTTTGATGATCAAGTCTTTTTGTTTAATCAATACTAGTATTTCAAAGAATAAAATGCAAATAATAGAAAGGTTCAAATGATTGAAATACTTAAGGGTGTGGATTTCTAAAGCACCCCCATTTCAATTCAACGTTAAGGCATTTCAGCTGTTTCATTGTTCCCAAATCGTTGGCGAAATGAAGTCCAACACTGCGGTCACCCTCCATTACCCTCTAGTCTGCTCTGCTGGGAGTTGTTTGGAACAGTAAAACCTGAGGTTGCAAGTGTAAATGCAGTTTTCAGCGCGCACATAGACATTTCATTTCTATTAGTATGTGAGTACAGTACCACCCTGCCCTTCCCCAGCATCCCTCCCTCCCTCTCTCTTTCTCTGTTGATTGCATTTACTTATTTGGATGTAATGGCCGTGGCTTGAAAATATGCTATGCTGCAAGGAAAGCACTCAGCCTGGGCATTTGCCGTCATTATGTTTAACCACTCTGGGTGATTACTTACCTGGCAATTTCATGCGATTTCATATTTAATGTGACATTTTTGGGAGCATTGACACAATCGTTGATGTAAACAAAGTGAATCTTCTTTTTTCCTCCAAATAACCAGCCAATGAAATGAGCGTTCCGGTTGGTGTGAAGCCAGATTTCGGCAGTTCCCTGCCAGTCACTGTGTCGAGCAGTCTCTCCAAGGATAATCTGCTGACTGGCGTAAATATGTTCTGCCTGTTATGGCCTTAACGCACAATCAGGATTGGTTGGCTAAATTTAGCAGAAAAGTGTTTTTGAAAATAGACTGCATAGAGAGAGTTGGGGAGGGTAATAGCAAGGAGTTAGAGAGAGGCAATGACACGTAGAACAATGAGTATATTACTTTTATTATGAGTTTAGGGAGGAAATTAATCCGACAAATCCAATTCAAACTGATCAAACCTACTTTTATTGTCATTAGCAAACAATACTGTACATGAAAGAGGAAAGAAATCCAGTTCAGTTTGATCAAATGTGGAATGAATTGGTCAAAAATGGCCTTATGTGTCCCCATACAGCTGCTGTTGCCAGTACTGGTTGAGGAGACACCAGCCCTGCATGGATTATCCTCTGGGCTCAGTGGAGAGAGACTCAGTCAGACCTAACACAGGTAGCCCACCACACTGAATATTTCCATTGTGATTCAGCCAATTTAATACCTTGGCGTATCCCAACAGACAGTGGTCAAAGTAAAGAAGACAGGAGATCGAAGCTTGTGGCTTTGTGCACGTCAGGGTTCACTTGATCTTTCCCCGTGGCGTGCTCACTTGGCCTGGTTACCCGCAGTGTTGTGTTGTGTGGTCAGAGAGGCCAGTGTTGGGGCGTTAAAATAAGCTGCATCTCCTTGGTGACAACTGAAAGCAGCGGCTTGCTGACGTCTGTGAAGAAAGTGTGGTGGCTATTAGTTGTGAGCCATCCGCTGCTTGCAGCTTAACATCTAATCAGGTGGGAAGAATCCAAAGGGAAAGGTGGGACTGATATTAAGCTGCAAGCTACACACAAGATGTTAGCCCTGTTTTGATGTAGTGTGATGAGCAATAGGTCCAGTTGGATTTAGTACTTAAAGCTGCTATAATCAATATTTTACAATTGATCATGACTAAGTGTATGTACAGTATAGGGGTCGTTTGTAGTGAGGAATTCACATATTCTGCAGTTCCCCTCAGTTCTACGGAGCATGTTAGCATCTTTCGGCTCTTGTTTTGGCTTTCCAGGCCATAACTTTACTGTTTTGGTTCCAGTCTGGTCTCCTAATAGTTATGTTCCCAGACAATGACACTGCACTGTCAATTACGTTTCGAGGGAACGTATTTTCTCCCAGATTAGGTTTGTTTTTGCCATATCAAAATACAATTCTAAACAAAATCTATAAAGGGAGGAGGTCGGGGTGGATGGATGGGTCAAACAAACACGGGACTTTCACCCAGGAGACCACTGATCGTGTTCCATGAGAAACCAAAAGTAACATACTTATTTGAATCAACTAACCAAGTAGTTTCGTTGCCTAAACATAATTAAAAATGCAGTTTTGAAACACCAAAAGCACCACGAGCGGTTAAAACGCTAACACTAAACATTAACACTGATATACACAAAATGTTGATATGAAACATATTTTTTGTATCCTTGGTTTGCAGAAATGTAAAATGACAACATTTTATTCTGGCGACTGTTGGTTCAGTCTCAGTGCTCTGATAGCGTTGTTTTCCGTCACAGCAGACAGTTGTTTTCAGCAAAAAAGCTCTAAAAACCTACTTTACGCCACCTGGCCAGCACCATACCCCAGACAAAGTCAGAAAGTTAGAAGCTAAAAAGAGAGTGGGTGTAGGGGGAAATCAAGCTAAAAGAGAGTGAATATTGGACTATTGACCAAAAAGCAGTTAGTGCAGGTTTAAAGGGATACCAAATTAGTTATTTGGCATTGCAAAGGTTGGGAGTCTTGCAACACATTAGAAAAAATGGTCCAAATGAATGCAGGAGAGGCCAGGATATCCTGCATTTTAGTCCTGAGAATGGGTAAAGCTCCAAAATTGCTGGATCCTACACTTCCAAAAATGCAACTTCTTTCCAAACCTTTCCATGGACCTTTCCTGCCTGGTCAACATCCACATCTTTCTGGTGATATAACATGGGTTTTTGATCCCCTTTTTTGTCCCCCTTTAAATGTTACAATTGACTGTAAATATTGGGATGTGCTAAAGTGAAATCCGCTGCTGCATGTCTCAAATAGAATACTCATTCATTTGTTCACCGCTGTCATAAAAGCAGATTTTAACATTCTACAAAGCCTCTGTCTAATCTTGTTTTAGCTCATTCTTTATTACAAAAATGTCAGTCTCAGTTTGGGGTATTTGCTGTTTTCTCAAGTGCTCAATGTTCAAAATCTCTCTTTGATTATTCCTCAAAGGAAATCCGTGACTCTATAACTGCCCCACTCATGTACTACCGTAATAAACTGCACCCCATACTGACAGCCTTGTTTCCACAAACAGATATCAGAAGTAGCTGTTATAGTAGCCCATGTGTTATAGGGATTATGTTCTCAAAGGGAACATGAATGTTGGAAATGCCAGGACTGAGGGGTTTTATAGTTTGCTCTGCCTCTGGTCTAATGACCAGTTCCCTTTAGAGCTCTTGTTGTGCTGCACAGCTGCACTGCTGGTGTAATATTCTTAATGCAGCTGTAAATCCTTTCACGGTTATTTTCAACAATTTGTCAATCACTTTAGTGATGGGAAAGGGAAAGAAATCGTGGAGCTCTGAGGCCAAAGTTTCAATCTGCATCTTTCTCCCTGTTTCTTAATCTCTCTCTCATAATCTCTCTCTCCACAACCACAGATTGAAATGCTTCTCCCGTCACTCTCCTTTATTTTTGCTCTGCTTACTGATTCAGCCTTTCTTTTAAAGGCTAATATTACACACAATTTCACCTTGAAATTCCATTATTTCTAATCTTGAACCATGTTACCATAACCGTTACTGCACTAACGTTCTGCATTCCCTCCCTTAAATCCACTTGTGTTTGCATTGGCCACTAGCTAAAGTGTGTTTGGCTGCAGTTTATCACCCCACTGGGTCAAATTGTAGCCCATTGTTGGCATAGCAAAGTCCGTGAGCCATTGATTCCCCCCTGGGCCCTCTGGAACTGATGCAGAGCGGCACTGAAAATTGAAACAGGAATCTGCTACCTCTCATAATTCCATGACAGCGAAATGAAACAGTATCTCAAGAAAGCAATCAGACTCTCAAATTACCTTTCTTGGGGGTGCATTGTTTGCAGATCAGCAGAACTGTCCTCGCTCTGTCCCTTTATGTCATTGTACCTCTCTCTCTTTCCCTCTCTGCCTCTCAGACACTCTCTGTGTGCAGTAATGAGTGGCAGAGTGGCGATGTAGTGTTGATTTATTGCATGGTTGCCCAAATGGAACCTGGATGGAATGTGTCTGTCATTGGGACGTCACTTAGACAGAAACACCTGTGATGCCTAGGGACAGCTAAATGCTCCATCAGGAATGGGTTCCCGTCTGAGCCATCAGTGGATTTTACACACACGCACAATCGAATGCACTCAAAACAAAATGTGCACTCTGCATTGACGGAGCTGCACAGTCGTTGATGTAGCTGCATATATACAGTATGCCAGAGGTGTAGTGGTGTGTATAAATAATCGATGGCATTAAAACAGTATTTTATCGATTTATCATGTCAGACTCACAATGGACAGTTTAAAAATAACTGTGTCAAAATCGGAGCGGTAGAACCAGAGATATCGTCTATTTTCTTCCACAAATTCGTCTCTCCCGTCAAAATCTTGTTTACTCATTACCCCCAATGCAATTCAACCACTGACAGTTCGGTAAGACATTTGGGTGCGTTGTGCTTCTAGCGGCTAATGTAGCCTCGAGCCGCTAGCCTCAAGCAGAGATGAGGAGCGGGCTACAGAGGTCTGGTGGTCTCACTACTTTCTAACTCACACCCCCAGATTTTATTCATTTTCAAACTTGTAGTCTTTAGCCTCAACCAATGCTGACTCAAGTGACATCACTTGAGGCTTTAAGCATTTTTTTTCATTATGCAGTAGTACTCCATAAGACCTGTAAACAGACTCCAATATGTAAAATCGGAATTCCCTTTTAAAGATACAACCAGTTGGCAACTCCGGTTCTGAAAAGTGAAGCCAATGAGGAAATGCCTTAAACTTGCATTCTTTCTAATAGCCAGCAGGGGGCGACTCCTCTGGTTGCAAAAAGAGGTCTATGAGAAAATGAGTCTACTTCTCACTTGATTTATTACCTCAGTAAACATTGTAAACATGAGTTTATGATCTCAATTGCTAGTTTCAAGTCTTCTTCAATATAGAATGATGTTTATTTAGTAAATTATGGTCTCATTTAGAGTCAAATTGACCATAAAGCAGGGTAGGGCATGGCTACCTTGTGATTGACGGGATGCTACCACGGCGTTGTCCGGTCTGGGTGATGTCCGTGTTTCGTTTTACAACTTTAACCCTTTCACAGTGGGTTTTCAGTTCATGAAAGTTAATCATAACCTTTTTGGTCGCCTAAAAATGTCTTACTCAGTGTTTGGTAGTACTTAACTCCACCCTCTCGTGTCATTTCTAGTTGCAAATAACCAAGATGGCAACGGCCAAAATGCCAAACTCGAGGCTTCAAAACGGCAGTCCACAAACCAATGGGTGACGTCACGTTGACTACATCCACTTATTATATACTGTATAGTCTATTGGTATTACAGAGATTTATGTTCCTTGAGTTTAGTCTTTAAGTCAGTGTCTCCTTTCAGTCAATGGTGCGGTGAAACGCTGTCTTCTGAATAACCACAAGGAACAAACGTCCATTGGAGGAGTATGAAACACAAGCTCTATTAGCTAATTCTGCATATGCACAGGTACAAATATGAAGCCAAAGCACATTATTAATGTCCATCAAAAAGAAAGTACTGTCTGACACACCAACAACTGTCACAAGCTAGAGGAAGAAGCATCCCCAGATGAAGATGATGACTCCGACGGAACATTACAACACTATACTGGCAACCACTGAACCACAGGCTTTCACAAGTGTTCAATGCCATTCATAACACTGTTGGCCGAACATCTGCTAAGATTTTAAGATCTCTTAACAAGCCAGCTGGTCCTTCCTCTATTTGGCCTATGAAAACATCAATCATGGAAAATTACTGCAAACAAAACATATGATTATTCATGCACTGTTACAAGTAAAACTACCAAACAGTAAGATAGTTAAAAGCTTCGCAGCATACCCACCTATACCAAGACACCACTGCAGCATACTCTACTGATGCACATACACACATTCACACATGATAGGTTACATTGTTCGCAAGGTGCTGGAGTAGCGTTGCTTTGTGCCCTTGTCATTGTTTCCCAGCGGCATTCTGGGAGAAAGGAAGGAGAGAATGAGGAGAGCAGTTAGCAGTTTGGCCAATGGAAGAGATGGAAGAGCTCACACACACACGCACACACACACAGCCATAAACAGATTTCTCAAATCCATCACTGTGAATAAAGGTGCAAAATGAAGTGAAACTCCATCCCAGCGACCAAATTCCCTGCTGTCCTCTCACAGCAACAATCTTGATGGACACTTTTATTCGATGTGGCATATACACTGTGAGTGTATCGGTAGCTGCAGTATGTACCAAACTCCAAAAGTAAATGTTACAGGAACAAAATATAGCGGGATGTGTGGACAGAGAGATGGATTAATGGACAAATGAGCAGATTAATTAACAAGTAAGAGATTTTCTCCTGCAACACCAATATGCTCAGTGGGCTGGAGTGACATTTTAGTCAATGAAATCAAAACTAATTAAGTGAGTAAATGAACAAAACACTCAATTAAGGGCATTAAATCAGTGTATTTTTAGAATGCAATGTAATGTGCCCATATGGAAATCTAGTATATGTGCATTTATGAAATTGTCATATCTGCATATAGCAGAATACCATATATGTCCACACTCAAAATTGGAAACATGTAATTTATGGACATATATGTTATACCAATATATCTCTTATATATAAAAACAAAAGTCTAAATTCATATGTGTCAGTTTGTATTTTAATGAACTATGCTATCATACATTTAAACAACAAATAGGTGGAAAACATCTGTCCAGGCAGTCAGGTCTCTGTGCATGTGTTACATCTGAAAGTATTTTTTTCATACAATGTATTTTTTACTATCCAACCTTTATCAAATATATGTTTGTTAGGTTATTATAAATTAACGTCTCAGCTCTATCTGTGGCTTGTGACTCCGTAACCATAGCAACACCTGCGGCAGACAGACAGACAGACATGCAGACAGATGCATCCACAGGGGGGGAGAGAAAACAGAATACTGAAAAAACACCTTTGATTTAGTTCAGTTTTATCTGTCAACCTTGCCTATTAATCACATTCTGATTAAACAGATTCATCTGTTAACACTATTTTTAGTTTGATCCTCCGAACAGGTCAGAAGTCCAGAAGAAAGTCATTAACTAATCCAGGATGTTAACAAGATGAATGGCATGATTTTCAGACTTTATATTCAAGGCAACAACTCTGTTATTCCATCTAGCATTACCCACCATTCTCAAGACCACAACAGCAGCAGTCAGAATGAGCCAGTCAGACCTATGAGCTATGTCATTTTCCCAAACAGAAACAAAATGCTGTTAGCTGATATGTTTACAATAAATTCACATTGTTCAAACTTTCCTTGAGCTTTAAAAGTTAAACTTAGACCCCTGTTATGACTTGACTCTTGAATACCTAGCAAGTAGGCTACTTTTCAAGTTCACACAATAATGTAGAGACAATTCTGACCGCATTTTTTCGAAATTGCTGCAGTGGCTTAAAAGTAATAGATAAACAAAAGTTAATTAAAAAAGTTAAATAAATTATGTAAAGATTTTGTCACTCTAAGTAGTAGTAGTACAAATGCAAACATGACTGAACTGAATTAAACGCTGGCAGTTCAATTGTATGAAAGAATGGTCACCGTAATGTCACCCATTGGTTTGTGGACTGCCGTTTTGAAGCCTTGAGTTCGATGTTTTGGCCGTCACCGTCTTGGTTGTTTGCGAGAAGTGACACCAGAGGGTGGAGCTCAGTAAAACCGAACGTTGAATACTACATTTTTAGGCGTCCAAAATGTTACAATTAACAAAAGGGTTAAAGTTGTAAGACGAGAACACGGACAACTCCCAGACCGGACAACGCCGTGGTAGCGACCTGTCAATCACAAGGTAGCCACGCCCTAAATCATACCCTGCTTTATGGTCTATTTGACTCTAAATGACACCATAATTTACTAAATGAACATCATGCTGTATTGAAGAAGACTTGAAACAAGCGATTGAGACCATAAACTCCTATTTACAATGTTTACTGAGGTTATAAATAAAGTGAGAAGTAGGGTCATTTTCTAATAGACCTCTATACAACCAGACGAGTCGCCCCCTGCTGGCTGTTAGAAATAATGCAAGTTTAAGGCACTTCCACATTGGCTTCACTTTTCAGACTCCATTGGGTGTAACTACTGTATATTCCACTTTTATATAATAAATACATTTGGTGTTGATGAAGGGCTGCTTTAGTTCATCTGACAGAGCCACGGGTGCACATCAGACTAAAGCAGGTTGGGAATGACTGCTGTAGAGGTTAGAGATGAACCAGATGACTCTGAGTGTCACGTGTTCTCCCGGCCTTGATCATAAGACACTGAATCCATATCTGCTTCACGATCTGTCCTATAGCTGCTTCCCTTATGGAGATCAATAATGTATTTTCATGAATCATTAGTGCACACACAAGGGCAGAGATCACACTGTTCTTGTAATCTATCTGAAATGCCGTGACAGTCCGTCCTCCAAGCCCCGACAGATGAAACTGATATATCTGGACATCGCCAATGGGGACGTACAGTACTGGGGTTAAGTGCCTTGCTCAAGGGCACTTGAGCCATTGATGGTTGAGATTACTCAGCAGCTTTTTTCCACTGAGATTTCAAGCCCCCTTAACTGTGTAGTTTTGGTGGTTGCTGTGATAAATCCAGGTCAAGGGCAGGCGGTATTAATGTGAAGCAGAGTGAGTTAAGCTTCCCCTGAATAAACAACAGAAGCATTGTAATTCATGACACTTTGTGCACCATAAGCACGAGACACACTCTCGTTTCCTCTGCAGACCAGTTCGGTACAGTTCTTAGCAGGATCGCTGGTGTGTATCTGGCGCTGCTTGTGGCGTGGCGTTGGGGTACACACATCGCCGCTAATCGCTGTCCGGGGCACAGACCCAGCTCACTGGCCATGACACCCAGGGTGTGGTGAATCCTATCAGCCCTCGGCAGATCCTGTGGCCTCCTCTTTTCACAGCTACTGTTCTGTGTAGTTGTGGGCCGTCATCCGCAGGGTCAACAAAGCCCTGTCGAGTGGGTATTAGCTATATAGCTAATCTTTACAGTGCCGTTTGATCGAAAAGGGGGTTTTCACAATGGCCTTTTGTTTGCTCAGGCAGTGTTTTTTGAATAGTCGAGTATGTAGCACGTATATATGTTTGTTTTGGGAGTTGAAAGCTGGGCGACTTGCTGGATTGAAAACTGCAGACTCAATAGAGGGAATGTGGAGATGTGACAATCACCTCTGCCAAAATTGTGCTTTAGTTGTGATTGAAAGGGCAGGAAGTAATCAAACTGTGGAAAATCTGTCCTTTCCCTTTGCCTCTTCCTCCTGCCTTGTCTCTCCAACTCCATCCACAGCTGTGCCATAGTGTGATTAATGGCAGCCATTCATTAGCTTGATCAACCGCTTTAGCCAAGATTATTAATCAGATGCTTATTTAAATGTCACTGCCGAGCAGCTGAGAGGAAATGAGGCCACTGGGAAATTGAGTTTTTGTGTGTGGGCTGCTGATGTGTGTGCATGTTTGTGTCCTTTGGTTCCGGGAATATTGCCATACACTGATAACCCAAGAGCCTCATTCATATGCTGTTTAACATACATCGGTCTCAGCAGCTAATACTGAAGGGAGGCAGCGGAGCCTAATGTTCAATTCCAAATGAAACGTACTGTAGTGTGTCTCATTAATAAAACATTGTGCCTGTGTTATGAAGAGCAGTACAATACTTCTGGGAATGTACAGTTACTAGAAATTTACATCTCCTGACAGTCCTGTTTCATTTGTGTGTGTGTATGTGCCTGTGCTTTCTCAATAAAGAACATTTCCCACTACACAACCAAACAGAGCTAATCAGGGCCTACTCATCATTTTGTTCCAGAATTTTTTACAAGAACAAATTCCTAATGATTATTTTTGTGTCTGGCTGCCAAACTGAATTACCGCTGCCGCGCTGCTAGCATTATAAACATGTTTTTGAAGCAATGAGATGAGCAAATTCGAGCTGGCATTCGCAAGCTGCTCATGTGTGCTTCTGGGGGCATTTGCGCACAACTTCTGTAAATTCAAGTCTCTGTGCGTCTCTCTCACTTTGCTAGCAATGCTTTTTCATACACATTAGTGTGAACATTTTTTGGCTGGATTGCATAGGGCCAGCCCTACAAATGCAAAAATCTGTCACTGAGTGAGTGAGTGAGTAATGGAGTTACATGATTGGTCGGCCGAGCGTTGGAGTTTCCTCATTGGTCGTTGCTCTTTCAAAACAAAAAGGCGGGTACAGTCCTTTATCCACGTCTGGCCCATGAAACTTGAATCAAGCTGTCAAACTTGGCAATCTACTTCTAAAAGGAAGTGAGATTCAGTTGTGGCATAGACTATTTCTCACTTAAAATGTTTTCAGAAGTAGATTTGGTGGATTGTTTAGACGGAATAACAGGAAGTTTATGAGCAGGTCGCCAATTCAATGATAGGGTATGTCACCACTTTAACAGCCAGTTTAGTGGAGCAGCGCGTCCCCTGTCCTCGCCGGACCTGGTGGACATGTGTACCACTGGATTTAACATTACAAACATGACCACTGACTATTTGTGTAACAATTTATCCCCAAATTCCCAGACTGACCATACACGGTCCAGCCATATACCCGCTTTTGACCGCGTCTTGTTTTTGTGTGTGTTGTCGATCAATGACAGCGTTTTGCTCTTTGAGGAGCTCGACATGTGCATGAACAGTGCTGCAGGGCAATTTAAAGTCTGTGCCCCGGGGCTTTAAAGTGAGTATTTTTCTGTGTTGCAAAGGGTAAATACAGTAATCCCCGGAAGATTACACTCTTAGTTGAGCTTTATGAAGAGAGGAGAGGGTGTGGCCGTGTGGATGTGCTCTGAATTCAGCTCAGTCAGACATACAATGCAGTGGAGAGAGCGAACCCTATATAGAGAAGCTGCAGTGTGAATACAATGGCAGCACAGATTCCACATGTCAGCACATGCTGTATGCTGTGGTGAATTTCTATGTTACGGTATTTATTATTTGTCCTAGAAACATACAGCGACGCTTTTGTTTCATGTTTCACCCTGTAATCAAATTTTACGAAGTGTGACCGAGCCGAGGCGTCTGGCTTCTAAATAACAAGGTTAAATCACGCACTGTGGAAAGAGTACACACACTTTATGTAGTTCATCAATCATTTTATCAATCCACGTAATTGATTGAATCGATTAATCAAGGACGGCAGCAAAGGAGAGGGGGTGATTGATGGCAGAGGGGATGGAACTCACCTGATTGAAATTCAGGAGCCAGAGTCTAAAAAGGTCAAGGGTCACACGAGAGGCATTTATAGGCACTGCAGCCTCTTATTGGGACCTTTGTTGCCATGTTAAGAATAGCCTTTATCAAAAGTGTATGTATGTGTGTGTGCCTGCATACATCCTGCATCTATTCCTCTGAGGTTGCTTGGCCTTGTGATCGCGGTGGGTTAAGTGTTGCCAAAGCCCAATAATAAATCTCTGGCGCAAACCAGCGCAGATGACCTGAAGGTCACCGTTTCATTAACTGTCTTCCACCTTGATTTTCTCATCCCTCGTTGCTGTCTCTTCCCTGTCTGCCTACCTGCTCGCTACACACACCTATAAGCATCCCGTGGGGGGGCGACATGAATATAGAAGGAGGCTTGTGTATATGGTGCAAATAAACTAACTAGGAATAGTTTGTCATTCTTGGGAAATACACCTTGCTTACTTTCTTGGACTGGAAACAGCCAGCCCAAAGGTAAAATCCACCTGCCAGCAACTCTAGAGCCCCATTTCCACCGCAGGAACTTTCCCCCGGAACTAGGGACCTTTTGAGGAACTCATTGTGTTTCGACCGCAGGGACCAGGGTCTAAATTAAGTTCCGGGGACTTTTTCCACCCCAAACGCCCTGGTCGGGTGGGGTAGTACTTTCTTAAAGTACAAGAACTTAATCGTCACTGATTGATAAAAACACACACACCTTTTTCATACGTCATCAGATTCATTTACCTAATCTTCACAGGTTTTTAGACCGCAGTGGAACCGCAGACAATAGTGGGCTGAAGGAACCTTTAGTTTCTTAAATGTCCCATGAACAAACCTGGCTTAAAGCTCACAAAATAACACATTGTATATTATTTGTTTAATCTGTACAAGAAACAAAGTAAAAAAAAATGACAAGTTGTGGTTTTATGGGGGATGATGTGCTGGACTGTTTCTTGGCCAGACAGATTTTATTTTATTTATTAAACTCTCGGACAGAGCCAGACTAGCTTTTTCCATCATTTCCAATCTTAATGCTAGGCTAAGCTAGCGTGTCCTTGCTCTAGCTTCATATTTATCATAGAGACATTAGAGTGGTATCAATCTTCTCATTGAACTCTCAGTTGAAAAGAGAATAAGATTTCCCAAAATGTTGAACTATTCCTTTAAAACGTTCACGGCTGAAGCTATTAATCGTTTTGTCGACAGGAAATTAATTTGTAACTCTTTTGATAATCGATTAACCGCAAGGGAAGTTATTTTTATGCTAGATTTCCAACTTGTTTAATGGTTCTAGCATCTCAAATGTGAATATTTGCTGGTTTTCTTGATCTTTTATTGGAGGAAATTGAATATCTTTGGGTTTTGGAGGACTGTTGATGGGACAAAACAAGTTAATTGTCAACTTGGCCTTAGGGAATGGCTGTGATGGACATTTTTCACTATTTTTGGACACTTAATAGACAAAAATATTAATAAAGAAAATAATCAGCAGATTAATCGATAATGAAAATAATTGTTAGGTGCAGCCCGAACCGTGGCTTACTGTATGTGCCATCTTATTCAAACATACAGTCACATTTACCAGTGAGTGACATCAATATTGTCTGAATAAAGCAAGAGGCTGGACAGCTTTCCTTCACTTCACTGTGGGAACTAATAGACAAGAAATAACAGGAGATGTCTGCGTTTTGCCCTTGAAAGAATGTTTACAATTCACCACCTCTCCAGATGGAGAGTGGCCATGTGGGTGGGTTTCTTAGAACTGTACAAGCAAAGCATTGCTTTCCCCAAAGACGAATAAAAAAGTTGTTCACTACCAGTTAGCTATCCACGGCCAAAGGAGCCACCTGTATTTTTAAATTGAACCGTAGTGCCCATTCAGCTTTTTATAGATCAAATCATTTGAACCTTAGTTGAAAAGCAACAATTAATCGGGAGGGAATTGAAAGCCTCAGGAGAAGCTCTTGAGTAGTCTCTAAGTACCTCTCCCGACTGCTTTTGTGTTCGCATGAATGTTTTACTATGTCCTGGTTGGTATTGAAAGCGCCAAGGAGAGAGGGTTTTCTGCAGCCTTGCTAGATTTGTTACAGGCATTCAACGGGCTCTTCTTCTTTTCACCATATAAGTGGAGGTTCACTTCTTCTGAATCCCCGCTAGAGCGCCGCTGAAATCGAGCCAAGAATCTCTCTCCTTTGATTATTGGTTTTATGCAGCAAGTGTCATCATCAAACACACTGAATGCTCATCCTCCCTCACCCACCATTTCATTGACTTTTTTATTTCTGTCAGCGTTGTCAGGTATAAGGGACTTGCTCCTCATGCCCAGCGTACATGCACTGAAGCTCTGACTCATGTCTAGACAGAAAAATTAGGGCATACATACAGACAAAAAAAAGAAGTGACATTTAGGTAAGGTGTTCCCGCTGTGCAATCAGACCTCCTTTTCCACACTGAGCTCAGCCAGTGGTAGCCATGTCTCGATTTGGCAAGGAACAATCAGATTTAATGTGAAGCCTTTTTTGTGTTTCCTATTTCCGCAGGCTCTGTCCTCAAATGAATGCAGCCCAGAGCTCACAGCTAACGGCGTATATCTTTGAAAGCACAACTGCTCCGTCAAGGCTGGAGTAAAATGGCATTGGCAGGAATGCATTGAATGCTGAGGGGTCTTTTATTTCAAAGACAATGCTGCATGTCACAGCATGGCGACAAGGTGATATGCTGTGCCATTATAGTGGAATTCTGGCTCAGAAGTTGGTCCGAGAACTATTATCCTGTGACTACTTTAACGGTTTTCATTATTATTTCTTTTTATGGTGTTGAAAAATGAGACAGAACTATATAAATTTTAAATAAGCAACGTATCCTCATACAACGGTTTGTATGATATCGTACGAAAAGTTATCCCTCATTTTTCATGCGGTTTCCTGTGAATGCCCTGCAACACGTGACAATTTCCGCTCCAGTCTTTTCGAAATATACTGCCGTCAACAAAGGAAACAACTTAGATACTTGCAGATACTTACACAACTTAGTTAGGTTTAGGCAACAACACTACTTAGTTAGGTTTAGGCAACAAAACTACTTAGTTAGATTTAGGCAACACAACTACTTGGTTAGGTTCAGGCTTCAAAGCTACTTAGTTGGGTTTAGGCAACAAAACTACTTGGTTAGGTTCAGGCATTAATGCTACTTAGTTGGGTTTAGGCAACAAAACTACTTGGTTAGGTTTAGGCAACAAAACTACTTGGTTAGATTTAGGCAACAAAACTACTTGGTTAGGTTCAGGCATCAAAGCTACTTAGTTGGGTTTAGGCAACAAAACTACTTGGTTAGGTTTAGGCAACAAAACTACTTGGTTAGATTTAGGCAACAAAACTACTTGGTTAGGTTTAAGAAAAGATTGATTTGGTTAGCTTTAGGCAACAAAAGTACTTAGTTAAGTTAAGCCAACAAAACTACTTGGTTAGGTTCAGGCAACAAAGCTACTTAGTTGGGTTTAGGCAAGAAAACTACTTGTTTAGGTATAGGAAAAGATCGATAACTTAAGTTACGTGACAAATACGTCAACATTGACTTCTGGTTTCACACGGGGTACAAACACCGGTTTCTCAGCGAAAGTCCAGTGTTTTTTTCTCATCCACCCGACCTCCTCCCTACACAGCATTTTTTGCTCTTTATACTTCCTGGTTCACGATTACGTGGATTACATACAAATTAATTTCGTGGGATGTATATGAATTACAGCGCATTACTTTTCGTAGGTATAGCTTCGAACGGTGTATGAGAACAGCCTGTAATAAGTGACAGGAAGGCTTATAACTCAAATCAAATAAATCATTTATTTTGTGTTTGTAAAAGTGAATTCTGATTATAATTTACCTTAATTTCAAAGCCATTTATGCTTTAGAAGCAGATATATCTGATATTCTGCCAGAGCATGGTGGATAAAACGTTCCTGCACAGCACACGCACAGAAATGATGACGTGAAAGAACACTAGAGATTTTTCAAGAGTCAATTTTCTGTCTTGTGTGAAGTCATCTGAGGAGCGATATTGAATCTATGGGGATACGAGACAAGACTGTGATGTTTCACTAGCAAGACGAGGTAACGCACCTCAGCGAGGTCGGGCCTGTTGATGTAATTTATTGCAACATTATACAGAAAAAAGTGTTTAAGACCTTTTCGCTTCAAGCTGACTTTCAAAACTTTACCAAGCGCTTCCCTTATCTTATTTAGCTGACAAAAACGTACGGCCTCAGCCTTGTTAAAGTTTCTTTTTTTACTCTCAATATGTTAAAGTTTGGTTAAGGATTAGATCCCCCTACGTCCTCAACGGTCTGCTAAAATTTTCTGAAACCTTTCTAAAGGATATTTCTATAAGGATATGTTTTTGCTCTTCCATTTATCTCTGTTAAGCTTCAGTTCAGTTTTGTTCTGACACTGCAAAATGGAACAAAGATGAGACTTAAACGTATTTGGTGAGCTCAGAGGAGTTTTTACTCATATTCAGTGTGTCAGTATAAAAAACCTTATCCCTGGTGTATTCTTATTGAGACCAACAGTGTCATCGGCCCTGTCAGTCAATAGTGACGTGACAGTGACCATATTGTCATGTGCCTTTAGCTAGACTGGATGGTATTCCTTCAGAAAACGTGGTTTTCACTGCTACTTTGTTTAAGAAAATGTATCTGGTCTTATTATACTAAACCTAATTATACCAAATTACTGTCAAAGTTGCTGTAAAAGACAGCTGCATATTCTAGTGATTAGCATGTTGAATGAAACCCTGAGAGAACATCCACTGCACAAGAGTTTGACCTTGATCCTCTAAATTTGCTTGCAAAGCCTTAATTGCCAGTAAATTTGGTTGATACTAGATTTTGACAAATATAGCTATAATGAGGGTATTTTACATAATTTCAGGGGAGTAGGGAGACTGTGGCGAGCTCATTCTCTTCATTTGGTTAGAGTAGGAGCATTTTAGAGTTATGTTTTTTGGGTGAGAAATTTCAGTTTATGCACTGCACTTCCACAGACTTCACATACTGTATGGCTGGCATAGATGTTTGCATACTTATACAAAGTGATATAAGGTTGAATTATTCCATTAAATGCATAGAGTACACATGCAACATGTCACATTGGGTGACATTTTAGCATCACCACTTTGGTCCAGACTGAAATATCTCAACAACTATCAAAAGGATTGCGATTAAATTTGGTACACACATCAATGCCCCCCTCATGATCCATTTTAAGAACTTTGGAGATCCTCTAACTTTTCATCTAGCGCCATCATCAGGGTAAAATTTGAACTTGTCCAATGCTTTGGTATATGCCACATACTTGAAAAGCTAAATGACGTTCAAATCAGGCTAAACTGTGCTTTGTGTTTAGTGCTAATTAGCTATGTTGTTCGCATGCTAACATGCTAAACTAAGAAGGTGAACATGGTAAACATTGTACCTGCTTAATATCAGTGCATTAGCATTGTCATTGTGCATATCAGGGGTCGGCAACCTTTTTGATATGAAGTGCCAAATTTACATTTTCTTGTTAATCAGTATGCCATATCAACATTAAGGTTTACATTAAGTTTAATTATGATGCCACATCAAAAGTTGAATCTCCAACAGATCTGTGATTTCATTTCATCTATATAAGCAATGTGTGTAGCAACATTTAGAAAAAAAGAAATCTCCCTTAATCTTAATTATATATGAGAGCACTATAGAAGAAGGCTCCCACCCATATGAAAACATCCACATCTGAGTTGAAATCATTAACCCTTCCAGCCTTCCACCAAGTCTTTTCATCAGCATTAAACTTAACAAATTCTGCAAAGAAGACAACGAGTACTAGCCAATCAGAGGCAGAGTAGGGCGGGTCTTCAGAATATGGGTGGCGAGCAAACTGCCGTAAGTAACCCTCTGGGTTAAACAGTAACCTCAGTATGCAACCATATATACCAGAGGGGTAGGCAACCTTAGGCAAACGTCCCGCCATTGGCATGCAGCAGCTTAACCAGTGGCATACTAGTGATAAGTGTGTAAGAGAGTTTTGGAAATGTTGAAATGCCCTCTCATCCGCATGCCAAATTAATTCTTGTTAGTTAGTTTGATAGTTACACGATGTCTTCTTTGCTATGGTTTATGAGATCAGGAGGATTTCGGGAAATTTGTATTGCAAATATGTGTTCAAAAAGTGCAACAATTATGCAAAAGTGGAGCTTCCAATAAAGAATCTCACATTCTGGAGCTCATGACCTTTGACCACAAGTTGTGGACTTGACAGAAGATGACATGTGCAGCAGCCAACATGCTCTCTTTAAGACGACTGCAAACGAGAGTGTATAGCGAAGCCAAAAATAATTTAGGAGTGAGGGTAGCAATTTGTAGTTTTCTCTACAGGAAGTTCCTCTGTACATTGTTACACCTGCTTGTTTTTGCCTCTATGAGGATCCTGATTTTGTAATCATGTATTAAAAATGAATGGGGGGGGGGGGGGGGGGGGGGGGGGGGGGGGGGGGGGGGGGGGGGGGGGGGGGGGG
>CAKAOH010040143.1:3099-13988 GCA_916701665.1 Sebastiscus tertius | reverse complement strand
CTTCTGCTCTCTCCTCAGATCCGGACTTTGCAGACATGGGAGTCCCCCCACCTCTGCCCTGTAGGTATACTCCCTCTCTCTCTCTTTCTGCCTCTGTTTCTTCCTTTCTCTCTTTCTCTTTGTGTCTCACTTGTTTTCACATTCACTATTTTTATCTCAATAAAGCCTATTTATTCTGTGGTTCCTCCAGTTATATGTATTATTCGTGTTGTTTAAAGTTTGTGTGTACCTGTGTGGTATTTGTGTGTGCATGTGTTTGCTCGAACCGCACACATGCATATATGTGTGCATGTGTGTGTTTATGCATATGCGTGTGTTTCAGCCTGTCAGTATGACATGGTTGGCCCAGAAGGTATCGTTGAGTCCCATCAGATCACCAGAGACGGGAAGGCTGGCGCCGCCGAGGCCGTCGACTGTAAATGGTACATCCGTGCTCCGCCGCGCTCCAAGGTTAGTGACGCTAAGCTACGCTCCCATCCAACTGTGAATTAGATTTACTGCCCAATTTTGAAATGTCACACAGGATAAAATGGAAATGAAGTTGCGTTCCCATCAGCGTGGGTTGATGACAGCAGAACGCCGGTTACGCCAGACGACAATTCAAGAATTATAGATGCCACAAGGCTGTTGTTCACTATATGTCTTCATTCCTTGAGAAACTTTCAACTTCAAGACTCTGTTGAGTATTTTATCGTATTAATTTGGTGTTTCCATTCAGCATTCCTTCACACACGCAGTGAGATCAAGGGTTGCATCAGGAAGCTTTGATATTGCATATGGGTTTGTGTGCAGCTGTCAGCAGTATCCCAACGTGAGTGTTTGTGGCTGCGGGGGGACTTGTTCCTCTGCTAGGGTCAGACAGATAGGCAGAGAGGCTTTACTCGGGGTCAGGCCCATTTTTTTAATCAGCAAGCTGTTGCCAAGAGGAAAAGAGGGATGGAAGGAGAAAGAGAGAGGGAGATGGTGGAGGTAGACCGGACGGACAGAGAGAAGGAGCGTTAGTGCTGATGAAATAGTGTTGCCATGCGGTTTGACCCTGAGGCCTCCGACAGCCTGCGTTTGTTTTCCACGCCGCCCTGCATGCATATACAAACACTGACATACATACACACAGGTATGTACACACCTTCGCTACATCCCCTAACACCTAAGCACTAGACATGCTTCCTTATCTACCAGAGGTACCCGTGCTGCATTAATGCTACAGGATTAAAAGTTCCCCGAGGGTGTAGAGCAGCAGTGCAGGAAAAGGCTACATTTTACAAACGCTATAACTTCTCATATGAATCCATATGGCTCGACCATATACGTACACACACACAGTCCAGTCCATGACTGCACTTAATCTACTCCTGAAATCATGTTGGCTCTCTTCTGGGTGCATTTACTGGACTTGATTTAATAGAATAAGGCCACATTTTTACTTTGACGGACTTTTATGTTTAGAATAATTCCATCAAGGACAAAAGATATTACGAGGATTGCACTTTAAGGATGTAAAGGGGTTTGGCCTCATATATAATACTATAATTGTAAATGGTGAGGTAAAATGCTCCTGCAATTTACTAGTGCAGTACCCGTTCGGAGCTTGTGCCTGTCTGGAATGAGCAGATTGCTTGGCCCCCAGAAGTGCTGCTTGCAGCGTTCTCGAGAACCGTGGTATGGCTGCTTGTACCTGCCAAGTATGAAGTTGATTGGATAAATGGCTCTCGAGATATGCAAAAGGAGGTCATACATACATACTCTACATAAATACATACATACATGCATACATACATACGCAGACAGACAGAGAATATTTCCTTTATAGGTAGATGATGCTGGTACAGCGCCACCTGTCGGCCAAATGGCACCAAATTTGTCATGGTCTCTCAGACATAATATCTTCACAAGTCCACCAAATGTGGTCGCAATAGCACAAAGCGCTCAGGAGATATGACATTGTTTGCCCACATCATTTGAGCTAACGTTGAGGGCCAGCTATAGCAAAACTGTATGAAACATCAACAACCCAAAAATGAAACTTTTTCCGGCTTGGTCCAGAGATGTTCTCTACCAAATTTGGTGCCAAATGCTCAAAATCTGTAGGAGTAGTAGCAAAAAATCTGATTTGGACACATCAATCAAGACACAAATGATCGAGGTTTATCTGGATAGATTTGTCTGGACCAACAGAATCCAGGAAAAAAAAGAATTATGTTTCTGTTAAGTTAAGGTTCATAAGTTACAGGCCAAAATGTAAAGTTCATTGCAATAGCGCCACCATCTTGTCAAATTACACCACATTCCACACTGCACTCCCTTGGGTCCCCAGCAATACACCCGCCAAGTTGGGAGTCAATTGGATGATCGGTTCTCGAGATATGCGAAGGACATACAGACAGATAGACAGATTTGTCGCTTTCTAGTTAGATAATGGCTTAAACTTACAATCTCGAAGATCTCTGTTTTGTTCTCTTTGGTGGCACCTATGGCGATAAGGTGTGTTTTTGGATCTCACTTCCCAGAGATCGCTGCTTGTGATTTTTCCCGGGAATGTCGCCACAGACACCCAGTTCGTAATACTGCAAATGCAAGGGGCTTTGATCAAGGGGCTATAGGCTCAATCACCGTTGTGTTACCTCATTTGGCGATTGATAGTGACTTATCAGACCTTTATTTAGATGAAAATCTTTGAGATTAGTACTTAAAGGATGTTCAAAAAGCTTGTTTGACATTATTTTTCAGTCATTTTAGCATATGTTAGAATGTAAAAATGTAGATACTGTAGATAGAAAAACCTAACTTAACCATAATAAAAGGTTATTACAAGAAATTAAGTCAATACATTCAAAATAGTGACTAACTATTAGGACTGGGTATCATTTAAAAAATGACGATGCCAGTACTATACCAGTACCCTTAAAGTGATACCAATACCGATAGGGTACTTCAATCATTATGTGAATGGAAGCTGTGTGTCCCACTGGCTAGCTAATCGCTGCCACACTGCAGAGCGCTCAAACAGCGGTTACCGCTGGTAGTGGGGTTTTTTTTCTAGATCTTGGCACTAAAAGGGTCGATTTCAGGTATCTTTTGACTGGAGAAGTTTTGATACTACTTGGTACTGGGTTATTTCGGTCGATACCTTAAAGGTATTAAGTAGGCCTACTGATTCCCAGCCCATCCCTTCTTACTATATAGGATTTTATAAATGGGGTTCAGTTCTCAGTGTGTGCATTTTCCCGTTACTCCCAGGAGTTAGATAAGGCAACTGCGATGTCAGCTCAACCGTCACTATTTGTTTCACTAATTCAGCACTTGTTAATGTTACAAGATATTATCCTTTCCTCTTTGTGGCCACCATAGAGATCTTTTTTAAAGTCATACAGTTCACATTAGGGAAGCTATTAAACTTCTCTGATGGAAACTGTGATTTGGTCCACACTACTTTTTCATGCAGGTTTTTCATGCTGCGCTGCAGGCTATTGTACTATACACACACACACCAACTTATGATATGCCTGGCTGATAATAATGGTGCGACTGTGATTCATGGCCACAGCAGTTGCTTAGCTCTTATCTGACATAATATTCTTCGGGTCGCATATTTTCTGCTAGCGCCCTTGCCTCCCTTCAGAAATGTCCTTCGGATTCAGCTACTTTAAGCCCCAAGGCCACGGGAACTATATGACTGCGTCATCCACCTATAGAGCCATTCTCTCCATCATCAGCACTCATGTGGAACCATACAATAAATGAAACGGGTATTAGGAGGGACCCTGGATCTGGTTAAATGTGACAGTCGATGCAGAAAAAGCAGCATTGATTCCTTAGTCCTTCTTAAGTGGAGTGCGTGAGTCAGCCAGTGCATCGTGGCCACAGCACCAAAGAGGTTCATAAGTCAATTTTGCGTGTGTCGCATGCATGAATCCGTGTGTGTGTGTGAGGCCAAGGCCGTGTATGTGCATGAAAAAGCGACAGAGTGATCGAGCCTGGCAGCATGATGTATTTTCCTTGGTCTGAATCAGTGTCATATTTCGCCCTGCAGGAGTGTCTCACAAGGCAAATCACGGGCCAAAGGCTGACTGTCGTTGACACTGACAGACAAGGTGGCGAATAACATTTTTTTAGCACAAATCCATCTTCACACAGTCCTGAAGCTCTCACACCCACCACCGCTGTTTACACTCAATTAAAACTTACTGTACTCTCTTTCTAAAACACACACACATGCTACTGCAGTGAAGGATGCAGGGGATGCCACCCACCCTATTCACCGTGCATGTGCCGCGTGCTTTCACTTCCCCGTGCTGATACAGTACTGCACTGTACCCAGCGTGCCAGAAAACAGCAGAGAGATAATGACATCCTATACCGGAGGCTCTAATTAGACTGCACCGGAGCGCTCCAGAGAGAAGGGAGGAGAGTGGGGACAGAGGAGGAGGAAAAATGGGAAAGGAGGGGATAAGGGAATGATATACTTAATAATGCATTTTGTCAAAGATCTAAATGTATAGGGAGGAAGTTTAGGGGTGAGAAAGGGCTAGACCGGCTGAAAGATATAATTGCAAGTAAGCAATAATGACCATGTGCTGTTGCCAGGAGTGACAGCAATGCACCAATTTTAATGCCATAATGTGATTGCTTTACACCACCATGTGTCATTTATTTTTTTCCTATAAATAGATTTTGCAGAAACGACCTCGAAAAAACGAATTAATTCGCTTTTACTGGTATCCAAATTACCAACATTCAGTTAGTGGCACGGCTGTGCAACATCCCCTTTTACGTACACATTATGACAACTCTTGTCAAGCATCATGTGTTTTTCTAGTATCATTTCTGACTCTTTTTCTGTTTGGACGGCTGTCGGAATTCAGCTGACAGCTGTTAGTTGTAGAGGAATATTTTCAGTCGCCTCATTTTGACTCATAACAGTTACTTCGTTTTCCACAGACATCATTTGTGTCTTGTCTGTTTTACACTGTCTGTATTTTTCCACCACGCCTGCCTGCACCGTCTGACACCTTCCCCGTCCTTTCAAGAAGATAATGGCCACAATATGGGCATTCATTCTGACTGTAATGAACAGCACGCACGCTGTTACCGCCACCTTTTAGCAACGGTGAGAACATATTCTTCCCCCCAGTCAGTGATGGATTCTGCGTCATTATTGGGCGCTGCAGAATCAATGAGGAGGCAGCCTATTTTCCTGCTGGAGCCAATCTCTCGCCTTACAAATTGGCGATTGTATCTATCTGATCCATTGCCGTCATTTGGCTTTGTGATGCTGTCTGCAGTCTGATTTTTCTTCATCATCGGGCCAGTTAGAAGAGTTCAGCAACGAGAGCTGTAGAGAAATATAACTTTTATTTATGGGTCTGCTGGTTTGTGCATGTCTCTTTCACATAATGAGGCCTTTCCTGATGACCTTTCCAATCAAATCTAGAAACTATAGCATCGACCAGACCTTTACTTTAGTGAATGCAAACATATCACAGGCATGAAGAACTGCAGTTATTATTTTTCCATGTTTAAACAGGATGCACATGAGCGAAATGGAAACGATTGCAGTCTTCGGTACCGTTTCCACCATCATGTCATAAAAACGATACATTCCTGATCAAAGACCATAAGGCTGTCATCTTTTACAACATAAAAGGGTGTACAGTATGTGGCGGCATGGTGTGAAACCTTTTTTTCTTTTATCTCTGTGTTGTCCCCCTCCGCCAAATAACAATAATTGGAAACACTTTTGTTTCTTTCAAGTTTAGCCTGCAACTATCAGCACTTCCAATGGTAGCCATGTCCTGAAGCTGCATTTCCTTCTGTCCTGCACTTGTGTTTCAGGTTTTACAATTCACACTGGCAGCGAGACAACAGTAGTTGCATTTTTAGATACGGTAGTACATCTGTGGTGCTTATCTTCTATCTAGATATAGAGCGCAATAAATAAGATCAGTGAGATGTGCTATTTTTCCAACTATAGTACAGGTGCTGGATTGGTTTACCTTGCATTAATACATAAAAAAAGTTATCCTTCCTCTGTCATACTTCCATTGCACCACAACCCCTATCCATCCAGGAAACTAGACCTATGTAGGACAAACCCATTAGCTATAGCTGTAACATGAGGGATACAGCATGTATCATCGAGCAACTCATCACTGTTGTTAATGCAGAGCTCCTATAAGCTTTGAAAAGACCTTGGATGTTGTCAGATAGATCATACTGTATATGGCCTCAACTCAAAGCGTGTAATGCACTGGTGCATTAGTGCAGCTCTGTAATATGTCACATATAATGACAAGACCAAGAGTCAACAGCCACACTAGCAGCTCTGTGAGGATGCACTTACTGTGGGCACAGTAGCACTTTGAGCTAAATGCCAACATCAGCATGCTGACATGCTGATGTTAAGCAGTTATAATGTTTACCATGTTTCCCATCTTAGTTTAGCATGATAGCATTTGCTGATTAGCACTAAACACAAAGTGCATCTGAGGCTGATGGGAATGTCATTGGATTTTTACTATTTAGTCATAAACCAAAGTATTGGACAAATTAAAATTGTGACCAGATGATAACGCCAGATGAAAAGTCACAAAATCCCCTTAAGTGATTACAATTCATCCTGAGGGGGACATGAATGTCTGTGCCAAATTTCATGGCAATTCATCCAGAAATTGTACTTCAGCTTTACTCAGAGCGCTCAGAGCTTCACGATGATCAACACAAGTCCAGTCAGAGCTCTGAGGAAATGCCAGGTAAAAAACAAAAATTGTATAGATGAATATTTATTCCTGTATCCTTAATAGAGAGCTACAGGAATGAGTCCTAAAACCCAGAATTGAGTTAGCATTTTAGCACTTCCGGTTCCCTCGTCTGTAAGTCAATGGATTTTTTGAAAGGGTTTATATTTAGATGCCTGAAATAAGGTCTGTGGTTAACACAAGCTTAAGGGATTTCAACGTTTTGTTCTACGACATAAAATACATCAATGAATACCCCTCTCATGAATTTTGAAGCCTTTATGTGTCTTAAAAAAGGCAGTTGCTAACAAGTGGCTAAATGAGATTAAACATCATCTTGCCGCCACATTCGCCTTTACAGCCTCGTTGTGTATACTCAAGCAACTGTGATGTAGTTTGTTTATAGTCTTATATTATCTTATATATAAAAGTGTTGTTCATTTGTGAAGATTATCTTGCTGAACAAAACATGCAAGTATCATAAATGTTTTGGAACGTTTGCCACAGAGTTTATTTTCTGCAATAATCCAAAAGCCAATGGGAAAATCCCATTGGCTTTTTGTCGAGGGAACCTAGGTCGATGCTAACTTCCTGGTTGGCCATCATCCCTGGAGCACTCTATTATGGAAGTGCAATTGACTTACTCTTGGACCTGAAGATGTTTAATTTTCTTGAAGCAACAACTAAAAGATCTATTTCTGGCACAAACAGAAAACAGACCGGTTACAGTATGCGTGGCCTGTTGGGAATGTGTGAAGATTGGGCTGGGCTGACATTAGATTCCAGGTTTGAATTATTATCCCAGTCAGTAGGATTCATTATCTCTGAACCAAGAATGTCTGTACAAAATCTTGTGCTAATCCATCCAGTAGATGTTGAGATATTTCACAGGATAAATTAAAACTCTGACCTGCTGTTGGCAGTAGATGAAAAATCAGGGGATCGACAAAATCAGTGGGATTCATCTTCTGGGGACCATAAATGTGTGTACAAAAGCCAACACTACCACCAACGTCATGACTCCATCCAAAATCACTTACTGTATAATGGTCAAGTTGGTGGAGGGGAATTATGCCCTTTAACGATTGAAGGTTTGTCATTTTAATCAGCCATTACCACCAGCTGAAGTCTATTCAAAAAGTTGAGCGTACACTTGATCAGCTTTGTCTTGCATTTGTAATTAGTCCCCCCTGATTGAATTAGCTTTTATGGTTACAGACTGCTGCGTTAACTGCATTCTTTGTGCTGTGGGTGGAACACTTGATGTCTAATTTGGCTGACGACAGAATGACTGGGCCAAGTGACAGAATTAACATGCTTATAGGTGCTTTCTTCCCCATTACTGCTCTCTTGAACCTTAACCTTGACTATAACCTTAACAATAACACATAAATTCAGTCTTCTTTGGCAACATGCCGCATGGAATGGAGCCATTTTTAAACATTATCCACCCATAACAACTACTTTGTTCTTTACTTGTTAAGTGTAATTGATTGCTGACAGTTTTCTTCAGAGCCTAAATCCTTCATATTTCTGAAAAAAATAGCAGCATTTATGTTACTTTCTACAATGTCAAGTGAGGTTCCTCTCAGATCCCTGACCTAATCATTTTGTTTTTCTGAGCTCATCACAGTGGGCTATTTCCAGAGTCTGAAAAGTGAAGCCAATACAGAAGTGCCTTAAACTTGCATTCTTTCTAACAGCCAGTAGGGGGCGACTCCTCTGGTTGCAAAAATAAGTCTGATTGTATAGAAGTCTATGAGAAAATGAGCCTACTTCTCACTTGATTTATTACCTCAGTAAACATTGTAAACATGAGTTTATGGTCTCAATCACTAGTTTCAAGTCTTCTTCAATACAGCATGATGTTCATTTAGTAAATTATGGTCCCATTTAGAGTCAAATAGACGATAAAGCAGGGTATGCTTTAGGGCGTGGCCTCCTTGTGATTGACAGGTCATTACCTTTTTGGTCACCTGAAAATGTCTTGTTCAACGTTTAGTTATACTTTAGTTGCTCCACCCTCTCGTGTCATGTCTGGTTGTAAAAAAAACAAGATGATGAAGGCGAAAAACCAAGATGCGATGGCCAAAATGCAGAACTCGAGGCTTCAAAACAGCAGTCCACAAACCAATGAGTTACGTCACGGTGACTACGTCCACTTATTATATACACAGTCTATGGTTCATCCACCCTGCTGGGAAACCACATTTTATGTCTACCATCTCTTTCTGTCACATTTATAAGGGCACTGTTTTGGAAATCCATGCACTATTTGATAGACCGCAACAGCACTCCACAGTGACGTCTGCTAAGAAACTGTCTCCAGAGCCTCTTCCATCTTCCAGCCCTTGCTGCAGGGATTAAGACATTAATATCAATACAAGTCCATACACATTAATTTTAGGAAAGGGACATACTCCCCATGTGCTGTATGCATTCATCTTTGCATTGTGAAGCCAGCAGTGACATTGAGCAGTATTTAATTCCAGTATCACACCGTTGAAGGCAAAAAAAAAATGCCCTGATTCTTGTGACAAAAGCCAAAAGAATGGCTGATAAATCTTTATTAGATGGAAGATTATTGACACCAATATGAAATCCCTTTGGATTGGATAGCTTGTTTCTCCCTCTCTGATCCATTTCACTTGTCATGTTGTTGAAGCCGAGTTGACACTCCAAGGTCCATTATCCTGCTCCATCTGCAGCTTTCGTCTTTGGGCATTCGAAAGCGTCACATTCCCCTGTCACAGTTCCGGGAGCGGCCCACTCATTAACCGTAATGATGGCGAGTGCCGTGTGCAGCCAACCAGAACCGTGGCTGTGATTGGGCGATCTCATCCTGATGAATGAGCGACAGACAATGATGCAGAGGCAATAAGGAAGTGTTAGATTCACCCAGAATAGCTGTTGTGAAGAGTCAAGGTGGATAGCAAGGTGGATATTTCACTCAACAAAGGATCGTTAGGGTAATAAAGTAGTCCATATATCTGTCACGGTTTGAAAATCTTTGTTATATACTGTGTATGTTTGGAGTCCATGAATTTCAATGAAAAATTTAACTGTGGAAAAAATGTCCAAGGTCTCCTTAGAGTTTAACAAGGTTGTAGGTTTTTGCGTAATGCTTTATCTCAACAGATATGGATAATGAGTCTAAAGCTAATAGACTCTGTCTGTCTCTGAGTCCTCATTTGATATGCGTATGTAATGACTTTGTACAAGCTGCAGTCTGTCAGTCTTATTTCATTACAGAGCTGCTATATCAGGCCCTGGGAGAATGAATAAGATGCACGGGACATAATAATAGGAAAGAGCTGAAAAATTCACCTATTTTGACCTCTGCCATTTGTCTTTGTATTTCCTCTCCTCTCTGCCTCCTTGCATTGGACAGATCTACCTGCGTTTTCTTGACTATGAGATGGCCAATTCCAACGAATGCAAGCGCAACTTCGTGGCGGTGTACGACGGTGGCAGGTGTGACATTTTTAACCTCTCATTGTGATGAATTATACAGAGTCTTACTCATTCATCCAAGGTCCTTTATCTTGTGATCATGACTTAATCATCTCCCTATCTTGAGATAACAACTTGCAGTTGTGCTTTTTCTTGCAAAGACTTAAATATTTAATCATGTCGAGACAAGAAATTAATGGTTTTGACAAGATACAGTTTCTTTGCCCTCGTCTGTCCATGTCTGGTTAACCTCACATGACTTACTGGATAACACACAGAGAAATAAAGATCAAGATTGATTAACAGATCAGATTTGACTTTACAGGAATCAATTTCTGACACAAGGAGAAATATATGTAGGCTGTATTGCTACTGAGGCACAATATGGACAGAGTGTGCAGACAAATCTCCACACACATTTTCAGATCTCTGCCACGTCAGAAGTGTAGAAAAAGTCATATTTACATACATATTTACAGATTTATGTACACATTACAAATTTGTCTACACATTTACAGATATAAGTACGCATTTACAGATTTGTCTACACATTTACAGATTTGTCTACACATTTACAGATATAAGTACGCATTTACAGATTTGTCTACACATTTACAGATTTATCTACACATTTACAGATATAAGTACGCATTTACAGATTTGTCTACACATTTACAGATTTGTCTACACATTTACAGATAT
>CAKAOH010040139.1:0-65694 GCA_916701665.1 Sebastiscus tertius | reverse complement strand
TTATCTATAGACGATCACATGGTTAATCGCGATTAAATGCTTTAATCGATTGACGGCCCTAATTTATTTGTCTGCATGTATGCATTCATGTGCAAGTGTTCCATCACTGTATGCATGCCAAGTTTGCAATTTTGGCCTCGACAGCTTCTCACAAAGACTTGCATACCATATGCAGAGACACTACACTTAGTGCATGTAGCCATTGCAGCTATATCTCCTTAGTGAGCATGACCAGACAAGATCAACAGATTGACTATATAAGTGGTGTATTGGAAAACACTAATCAAAGCCTGACAGTTTTATGCTGTATGTGTTTGTAAATGGGATTATCAAGTTTCTGCATTGCGTTGAAACCATACAGGCGGCAGCTTGTGAATGGGAGAAATTAATGATGACTAATATTTCTTATGCTGCAAGTGGTTGTTAACAGTTACATTTACAAGGACTCCAGGGACAAATTGCTGTTCTGATAAATTCCTTAAAATGCATTTTATGTTATGTTGAGGGGTGGGCACGGAGAATTAGAATCAAAGTCAATATTCTTTCATATGTTTTATATTGCTCACATTACCTTTGGTTGTGATATTTATGATTTCAGCTATCCCTAGAGAAAAGCAGTGTCAGCCAAATGACTCTACTTTGCAAATATATTGTCATATTCAATAAAATAAAATAAAACAAACCACTCTCTGTGTTATGTATGACCTGGGCTCACCTTAGCTGTGCACATAATGTGATGAACACAGCAAGGATGAGTTCTCAAATTATCCAAATATTTATTTTAAAATCATTAAACACACTTGACTGAATTCGAAGGAAAACTCCACTGTAAACACACGAGTTTAACATCATCCATCACTGAGTCGACAATGCTGACATGAGTTTTAAATGAGCCGTAAAAAACACATCCGATGTCTTTAAATAAGTTTCCCTTGGTCTTTGGGAGATAATATTTTCATTACCTGTTTTTCACATCATAATTGCAACATTTATAGCTGCGGGGCAGAAGCTGCGGAGGTCGGGTTACCGTAGGATGGCCAAGCTGTCTGATCACGGCTCAGATCGAGTCAATTTTGCAACAGTGACTGCAAGGCTATGAAAAAGATTTATTTTTACAAACGAACAACAAAATAAGACAAAAATAGTTCAGTCTTTGGTGGACATTGTCCACAGCAGTGAATGAGCAGATGGGGGTTTAATTTCCTACTAACTGGATGAGTTTACAGGACACATAGTCGATGGTGGCCACAGACTAGCGTTATGCTAATGTGAACTCAGTAAAAGGTGACATGGCTGTTTTGCCAGTGAGGTAAGGTAAGCTAATATTAGCTCAGAGTGACAAAGGAGCAATGCTGTCACTTTATGGCTAATTACTTGCCATAGGAACCTGACCGCTCTGGTGCTTGACACCACCATCCGGTGCTGCACTGTTTTAGGAAACAAACGTCCACTTCCAGTGCTCACCGCCAGCTGCTGGTGCAGCGACAAATTATGGCAATAATTTAGGAAAAAGCTCCTCCCAGATGTGAGGGCAGCTTCAGGTCTTATAAAGTGAAGAAGTCTTGCTTTTACAACGTCCACTGAAAGGTTTCCCTTCCGTTCTCCAAGTATATTACTTATTTGGAGAACCTAATAACGATTATTCAGGGCGTCGGGGTGGCCTGGTGGTTACAGTGACCGTCCCATCATGTAAAGGACAAGGGTTCAATTGCAGAAACAGCCGTACGTCCTGGCCAAAAGCCCTTCGGCGAGATGCTGAAACCACTCAGTCACTGAAAGTCACTCTGCATATGACTGCTCGCCACATGTTAACATGCTCTGAATTAAGTGGAGTGTTTTTTAAATTCTCATATTAAATCTAGAACGTCAGGCCCTAAAAAAGCGTCGTGACTCATAGAGCAGATAAACATGCAAAAAGAATTTATCACAACGCGTGGTGCGGTCACTGAACATTAATACCACATCTCGTTGATGAGAAAGACACACTTGGTGGAATTAGAGTTCAACTGTGAACTAGGTGAAGGAGTAAGAAAAACAATGTAGGCTTGTGTGTTTGAATGGAAGAAGATAATGTCTTTATAATATGTCACACTGCTCAATGTCACACTGGAGCAAAACTAATGAAAGCACACATGGTCTTGGCTTACACTTGTGTAAATGGTTATAATATATGTGGGAAAATGTAGGACCATTATACACAATATTGACTTCACTTTTGTTGTCAATAGATGTCCACCCAGTCAGTTACAGTATCACAACTCATTTTACTGTTATCCACAATTTACACTGCATTCTTGCTATGAAGCAAGAGTGGAACCACTAAGCCACATTCTGACCACTTTCTAAATTGCTTATAGAAATGGTAATTAAAAATATATTCATGCCTTTCATGTATATATTTGTTTCGAAGCTGCCAGACTTCCGAGACCTATTATGATCATCCTTTATCAATGTGCAATCATAGACTGTATATAAGAAGTGGACGTAGTGGACTGCTGTTTTGAAGCCTCGAGTTTGGCATTTTGGCTGTCACCATTTTGGCTTTTTTGCGACCAGAATAGACACGAGAGGGTGAAGCTAAGTACGACCGAACGCCGAATAAGACACTTTTAAGTGACCAAAATGTTACAATTAACTTTGATGAACTGAAAACACACTGTGAAAGGGTTAAAGTTGTACGACAAAAAGCGGACAACACCCAGACTGGACAACTTTGTGGTAGCAACCTGTCAATCACAAGGTAGCCACACCCTAGAGCATACCCTGCTTTATGGTCTATTTGACTCTAAATGGGACCATAATTTACTAAATGAACATCATACTGTATTGAAGAAGACTTGAAACTAGAGATTGAGACCATAAACTCATGTTTACAATGTTTACTGAGGTAATAAATCAAGTGAGAAGTAGGCTCATTTTCTCAGACTTCTATATAATCTGACTTCTTTTTGCAACCAGAGGAGTCGCCCCCTGCTGGCTGTTAGAAAGAATGCAAGTTTAAGGCACTTGTGCTTTGGCTTCACTTTTCAGACCCGGAGTTTGCCCACTGTGTGCAATGTGCCTCTCAAGTAAATGAATTGAACTAATATCTTACAATGCATGGAATCATTTAAACCCTAAACAATGCTGCCAAAGGGACCCATCTCCCTCATGTTTGAATTTCTGATTGAGAGATGAGTCTGTTGTCCTAGAAGGATCTGGAGGAATGAATGATTACAGCATAAGTGTTGGCACATTGCTGTAATGCCTTTAGGAAGGCATGTAAACTGGGCAATCAGAGCATAGATACTCACTATAGCAAAATAAACAGAGATGATATCTGCTTTCATTTCCAAGTTGATTCTGCAAGTCAGAATACGTGAAGACCTAAACTTGGTTGACAAGTGTTGAGAAACAAGGTAATCATTACGGTGCTGATCTTACATATCAAAAGGCAAGCAAAGGAGTGTGGAATCCATTTTTAGAAACCCGAGATTGATATCTACCTGACTGTTATCACTGCGCCAGCAAAATGCCACAAAATAATTTCAAAGCCTAAGGGTCCTGCAAGTAAGACGGAAAAAAAAATAAATTAAAAGGAATGATAACAAGAGCGCTTCCAGTATTTCACAAGTCGGAAAACGTTTCTTGCATGTCCACAGGAGAGGGTAAATGAGGATGAAAGTAACCAAACAACAGCCACAGTCTACATTCAGTAATTAGTTAGTGTATGGTGGCTACTGTTTATTTAAGTAGTTTAAAATGCTCCCACATTGTGATACAGATCATCTGTAAAGTGCCCATAGTTATTATAGTGAAAAAAGTTAATGCAGAGACTTTTGGTATTTTAGTTACAGATGCTTCAAATTGGGTAAACGTTGTGGGATTTCCATATCTTCCACAAAAAAAGAAGCAGAGCAGGACATGCACCTTGAATCACTGTGATGTCGGACATTATTGGATGTTATAAACAACTGCAAAGCATGGGGGCCCACTCATGGAAGAACAAGCATGATGTATGAGTTGGCCAATTATGAACATACAGTTGATTTGTGGAACATCACTCTCTCCCATTGATTTGCGCTTTTTTATCTGTTTGTTGTTTTAGTTACAAATCCTCCAGATTAGCTGGTAATGAAGAAAAGCTGACAATCCCGCTCAGAAACGGGGACGAAAGGAAATGCGGATTGGAAATGTGAGGTGGGCCCACGCCCTTGAGTATAATGCCTCAGACGTGGACTTTATGGCCATTACCAGTCCCTAATTTGATTCCGCCGTACGAGCCGGAACAATCAGGACCAGGCTTGTCTTTAAGGATGACTGGTAAAACCCAGCCAACGGAAAAGTCAGTCTGCATAGCAACACGGAGACGATGCAAAAACAAGCTCGCTCAGACCCCTCATAGGTCAGCTAGGAACGTCAGGAGGAAAGCGACCTGACAATGCACACACCTGTAGCCGCTACAGTGGAAAAAGGCAGGAAGCGAATGCAGACAAAACCTCCGACTGCCCACTAAAACCCACTACATCACAATGAATAGAACTACCCTACAGTAGAGACGTCTATAAGGCAGTGTAATATGTGAATCTCTTTGTAGCTAGTTAGAACATGATGGAAACTTGTTCCTCATCCTCACTACAGCAGCCAGTTTAACAGCTTTTCCATGGGAACGCTCCCCGGTATACCCCAGCTGCCGGAAGGGAGCCAAGAGATGCAGGGTTTGAATGTGGGCTAGGGCGAGCCTCCATTAAACTGGTGATCCCAGCATGGCGGTAAACCTCGGTGTGCTTCACTCCTTCCTACTGTAAAAGCCTGGTTAAGGCGTCAGGCCTGGCTAGGCAGAGACAGCCCTCGGCCCCTCCCTGGCCAAATATTGTACCTCCAACCTGATGCTAAAGCTGGAGCAAAGGCTTTGCTTTCAACTCAAATTAATGCTCTAATGCTATAACCCTAATGGATCTCCAAGCTATGCCAATATAATAATAATATAGACAGCTTACTCTGACAGCAAAGTTAGAAAGTGGTTTATCGTGCTAACCTTTCAGCTTGTTCACAGTGCTGCTGGTTCACCTGGGTAACCGCTGGGCCCCATCCGTGACTTCAGCAGGTTCGAACATCAATCGGTCTTTCAGTCAGCGTTGTCAGTGGCAACCTGAAGAAAAAAGGACATTTACAAGGACGTGCTTACGTTTTGATAGAGCAGCCTAATATCACAGATGTAAATATTGTACTTTTTACTCCACTACATTTACTTGACACTTAATAATTACATTTCAAATGATCAGATTGCATGATATGATGCAGTACTATACTACTAATCTACCCAGTAGTGTCCAAAGAATAGAAAATTGGCTCCACATTGACAACTACAACATGAAAAAGCTATTATGTGTATTTGATAATGATAAAAACAGAATAATATAATATTCTGTGATAATATAACACTGTGAAAGGAGCCATTCTGTATAATAAGAACATACCTTAATTACATTTTGCTGATAAAACTTGTGTACTTTTACTCAAAGGTCCAGTGTGTAGGATCTGGCAGTATCTAGCGGTGAGGTGAGGAGATTGCAACCAACTGAAGCTCTGTGTATCAAGCGTGTTGGAGAGCTACGGTGGCCGGCGCGAAAACGCAAATGACCCTCTCTAGAGCCATTTCAACAGAGCCGGTTTGTAGAGAGTGTGTGTACGTGGGAAGTGAGTGCTGAAGCAAGAGAGAGAGAGAGAGCGGCCGTGACGGAAGTGAGTAACGTTATCGACTCCGACCAAAGCAGGAAAAGTTAACAGAGTTCGGTTTGTCCGTTCTGGGCTACTGTAGAATCACGGCAGCCGGCTCCGTGAAGAGGACCCGCTTCTTATGCAGATATAAACGGCTCATTACAAGGTCACAAAAACACAATGATTCTTATAATCAGGTGATTATGCACTAAAGAAAACATACTTATTCTTATTTTATTCCATTTCTGCCAATAGATCCCCCTAATTGTTACACACTGGTCCTTTAAGTAACATTTTAATTCAATACTTTTACTTGAAATATAATATTTTTAGGCTATTGTATTTCTACTTGTACGTAAATTAAACAATCGGAGTACTTCTTCCACCACTGAAAATAATACAACACATAAATTTACCTGCAAATGTCACATGAGTCCATTTAATTGCTGTTGTGGTCTTTACTCTTCAGTAACAGCATTACCACTCTGTCTGCCAACGGCTTGTAAGCTACAACGCAAGTTTGTTTATGTCATCTGTCATTCTGCTGGGGCTCAGTTTACCAGCTGCTGTCAAGAAATTAACAGTGGTCCCTCCCACCTGTATAATTACACCTTAATTACATCCATCCATTTACTATGGATTGTCCCACAAATGTGTGTGAACTTATGTATGGTTACTGTTACAGTTACGATTACAGTTTGCCACATTGGCCACAATCCTTAACTGTAATCCAAGATGACCTCACTTGGTTGATGGCATGTATGTGGTTATTAGTCTTATATAATGGTTATGATTAATTTGGGTGTGAAAGTGTGTGATTCAGTGTGTGCCAGTCAGATAAAATAACATAATGTCTGTGGAAGAACACTGACCACCTCTGTCTGAAACTGTCTTTGACCTCTGAATTATAAAACGGAGGAAGAGGTCACCCGGAGGTTACGGTGCAGTTCATTCACAGCCAGTCTATAGCATGTGACAGGAGTTTATGAGAGCGGTGCTTAACGCTGCTTGACAGCGGCCTGAGTTTCCCTTTAATGTGGCAAGTCAGACGCCCTTCCATAGCGCTTGGGTTACTGTCTTCTATCCTCTCTCATTTTAGACTCGGCTGTAGAGGCGTACTGGGTGAAAAAAGATCTTTATTGAATTAGCTCCTGACTGTAAAGTTAACTGCCATCAAGCTCGGGGCTTTTTCTCAGGTCTGAGGCCAACAGGTTTCTCTTGATGAGTAAGGATCCCAGACCTCAGCCTTGTCATTGTGCAGCGCCTCTGTGTGTCATACAAAGGTAAATGAGGCATTCATTCTGGTAAATCGTACAATGAAACAAAATTAAACAATATTACATCCATGCGTATTACTGTAAATGAGGCAAAATAACTAAATCAGCATGACTGTGTTGTATTCAACCAACGCAAACACTCGCTCCACCAAAGAACACAAAAATTACAGAATATGCAAATCACATGCATACTGTAAATATAAAGAGTCTGTATTTTGCTCTGCGCTAACTCGCTCATTACAGACCTGTGTGGCCTTTGCGCAGGTCTACGTAACTTGACGTCAGAAATCACCCACTAAATAGGAGGCACATGGGAGTTAGGAGTGAAGGTTATTTTGAAAACCCCATCGACATGACTGGCTTGGTTTTGTCTGATTTGGGTTGGACCTCACATCGTCACCGCGCCACTTGTCAAATGCTTTGAAATTGCTCTGGTGTGCAAGTGGCTATCACAGCTCCAAGTGGCAGCTAGACTTTTAAATGCAGGTTTCAGTGAAATGCAAAGCCATAATGGCACCTCATTTCCAGTCAGCCAGAAGATTCTCGTACTTTTCCAGCAGAGAGAGGATCTGACTGGCAATGTCGGCTATGGTGACACCCAGAGAAAGCTTTCAAAGGTTTTATGAATGACTGATTATAATAGGTATCATGACTATACATTGAACAAATTATCAGAAATAGAGGACACAAGGGGAACATTTTATTCACAATGAATTGCCCCGTTATGCTGCATTTAACAAGATCTCATCTCATCTTTAGCAGAGGCACAGCATCGCCTAAAAGTGCTTATATAGGCAACTCAGGAAATACAGCTGGGGTAAAGCTAAGTAAAACTCATGAGCACCTTGAGGAAACAGTTTTTCAATCAATTTCCAGATGCTGATTTATTTCTGTCTGTCCAGGGTAAATCAGCCCAAGTGCATCTTGGTGTCCTGCTAAATGATACCGGAGTGGATGGCCACTGTTAAATAATTAAACATGCAGCTTCTTGGTTACTAAACAGTCGTTGGTCATCAAATTAAGGCCAACAACAGGCACAGATAAATCATGTTTAATACCACCATACGCTTTCATGCAGTGGCTGACTGTAACCAAGTACATTTACTCAAGTATTGTACTTAAGTACAGTTCTACTTCACTTCAAATATTGTACTTTTCACTCCACTACATTTATTTGACACTTAGTTAGGATATGCTTTTGTGATATGATGCAGTAATGTGCTACTAATCTACCCAGTAGTACATGTCATGTGTGGGGTGAATTTACAAGGGAACCCAAACGCAGAGTTACAGACAGAAATGTAGTTTAAATAAAAGCGAGCTTTAATATATCAAGCTGAATAAATGAAACAACAAAAATGCAGGGAGGGGAACAAAGTATAAAAGAACAAATCCAAACAAACAACAAAAACTAAACAGAGGACAAAACCAAAAATCACAAACCAGGGAAACACGAGGAACACCAGGATCAGGGCAGGAGGTAACAGGCAACACGGAGGACAAGGTAGACGAGGCTGGAGAGACAAACGAACCGACCAGGACAGAGGGAAACACACAGGCTTAAATACAAGACAGTGATTGACACAGGTGAAACAAATCAGGGCGGGACAGACAATCACAAAGGCGGGAAAACAAACAAAGGTAGGAAGTAAAACCAGACAAGACACAGGAGGAGTGAATTACAAAATAAAACAGGAAACACCGGAATGAGATAATATAAATTAAACCAAATCTAACACAAACCAAAATCACATCAACACAACCAATAACAAGAGACAATCCCAACTACAACAAAGGGAAAAAAGTCCAATGCTCTGGCACCTCCAGAACATGACAGTACATAAGGTATCTAAATTGACTCCATATTAAAGAACTACAACATGTGTTAGTGATAAAAACAGAATAATATAATATTCTATAAGAATAGACCACTTTGAAAGGAGCCTTTCTGCATAATGAGTACTTTTTCTTTTGATACTTCAAGTAGATTTTGCTGATAATACATTCTGAATTCAGGAGTTACTTATAATGGAGTACTTTTAGACGGTGGTATTTGTACTTTTAGTTAAGTAAAAGATCTGGGTACTTCTTCCACCACTGCTTTCATGCCTAGTTAATATGTGAATGCAACTCGATCTTAAACGATAAGTCAATCATTATTTGTGTAGTCGAGCAACGGAAAATGTCAGTCGTCAAAAACAGTCATCAAAACGCCAAAGATTTTTTTCATTCCAGTGAAGATTTCCAGTTTTTCTATGCCAAGGCATAAATCTGAAAGTTTTGGGGCTGATGGTGGGATGAAAAAGGAATTTAAAGACACCACACAGGGGTCATATGTTTGATACTACTACTGACATGTAGTGTACGTATGTGATTTGTAGTAAATTGGATAAAACATGAAGAATCACTGGTATTTTAAGTTAGTTTAACAAGTGGACAAGATATGTAAATCAGTTTTAGGCCGTGTTCAGCCAGACGCAACACTGTGAAAAATCAAACAATAATCAAATACACACAAGTTCACATTCTTGATAGATTTCTTCAGATAACATGTCCATGACGGCAACTTTTAATGCCTGTTTTTTCATTAACCTATAATAAAAACACTGGTAAATTATCCTTTACGCGGCTCCTGTGTATAAACGGCAGCTAGATGCCCTAAAACCTTTCACCAAGCCTTTGAATTCCGCTTGTGGTCGTCCTGACACACATTCCTCGTTGTTTTTCATGTAAAGTAGTGACCTCACATGAAGCGTCTGCAGATTTGTTGTTCAGCTGATGTTGGGTTACATCACTGACTGAATACAATTTGTCCTCAGACATTACGACAAGAGTGAATTAAAATGTTTCATCTCACAGAGGAAGGAGTTGTTTTTTAGTCGTAGGTTGTTGCTCTATTTTTTCTCATTTTAATGACATTGTGTTGTGTGGGGATATGTATCAATGGATGCTTGAGAAGTGAGTAAACTCACTTGTGTACCACGTCATTTGGGATGTGGCCTTCTTCAAACAACCACTGTCTTTATTTCAGACCTCTGCCAATACTCAACAATGGTTCAAATTAACAGCAATTAAATGATGTAGTGCACGGACTGTTTAATGGAATATTCTAACATAGTGGTCTGTGAGTTTATACTTGTAGGAGTGCAGATAATATGGCTGTTAATGCTTTCAGAACCATGAATGACATATTTTACCTCCTCGTGACTCACTCAAAGCAATTACCCATAAATTACATATCGAGGAAACACTGTTCTCACATAAAAAAATAATTAGGGAAACAGTGTGTTGGAGTGTTTTTGTGCAGCGGCATTTGTCTCGCAAGAGGACTCTTCGTTTACAGTCAGGCAAATTATTTGGAGCCGTGATTCAAGACTATATATCTGCGATTAAATGTCCTGTTTCCATGTGGTTTTGTCACAGCTTGTGCCACCCGAACCCCAAACACGCGTTTTTCCGCATGGTTTGAAAAGCACAAGTGACACACCAGTGTTAGAGCGGCTTAGAAAAACACATTTCTGCCACCAAGTATGTGTGGCGATGCTGTGAACACTGGAATAAAACAGTCTGCATATTATTCACTTTTACGATTTTAATAGTAATGGTAACGTTGGCAGTGACATCAATAATAATGGGGGCGATTTAAAGTAAGTCTTGCATGATGAATAATAATGATTGTAGCTATTTTTTTAAAATGATGCCATGAGGAGAAACATGCTGTCACACTGATATCATTGACCCAGTATTTCAGCTGCTAAACACAAACCCAGTTAAATCACAGACAGCATCTCTTGATGTCCAAAAAACAAAACATCTGTGCAAGAATAGCTTTTGACCTAAGAGCATCTTTCATATGTTTTTTCCTCGTGCATACAGATTGGGATGTTTTTTCCGACTGAGGCATTATGTCATGAGAGCAAAAAATGACACACGGGAAACAATTTGCGGAGTATTTTTGGCACAAGGGTTAAATATATGAACGGTAAATAGTCAGCAGGGACATGCCATTAAAAGCAGTGCAGCATTTTCTGTATCAAAATCGTCACAAAGAAGAGGCATTATTGTTCACTTAACTTAACTTTGGCATGTTTGGAATTTGGCCGCAGTTTTAAAGTGCAGTGCCACAGCTGTTTGATGACATCATGAGATGTTAAATATCACAGACAATTTGAATTGTTTGTAGATGACCGAACTTTTTCCGCTTTTTAGTCATCTCAGTGTCTGCTCAAAAATCATGAGTATATTTTGGTTATGGAATTACAATAAAGTAAAAAGACAAGTGCATGCTTTGGAACGGGCAATAAAACTCTATTGTTCATATGACTATATTCCACTTGTGGCTTTGTCTTCCTTTGAATTTGGCTTCATGCATGAACAACGTTGAACAATATTTTGGTAGGATGCCACCTTTCTGAGGAAAATCCAGGCATTCTTGTTTGTTTGTTTGTTTGTTGGGGGTCACATTTGTGCCGTGATTGTGACTTTTACTAGAGCTTCTTCCAGTTTATCATCCTGGTTGCGAAGAAATTGAGTGAAGTAAATTAACATTTTGTAGCAACAAATGTCGGCACCATACAGCCAGATGTTAAAAAGGCTCCCCCCCACACAAACCACTGGCTTAGCAAGAAATTAAAAGACTTGCAGTTGAGGGACAGATGGACTTATATCAAACACCGCACACTAAAACTGAAAAAGAAAACTGAACAAAATATGTTTGCAGTAAAAATAGTACATATTTTATTATTTACATGCTTTTTATAAGATAAAAGACAAATGTAACTGTAAATGTAGGGACTGATTGCTGCACCCGATTCGACTGTTATCAAGCCATTAATGTGTGTTATCGCTTGCTATAAGCATCACAGATGTGGGTTAGTATAGGGGCCAACTATGCCTAGTACATTGTAACTGCATGAAACGTTACATTTTGAACACAAACAAAACAACTTCTTTAGGTTTAGGCAACAAAACCGCTTAGTTAAAAAGCTTAAAATAACTATGTTTCAAAAGTGAAAGTGAAACTTAACTTTTGTGAACACAAACCACGACTACACGTTGTTAGTTTCACGCGGAACCCCAGTCTCCTGGGTGAAAACACTGTGTTTTATCTCCACCCCTACAGAGCCTCACTTCTACTACTTCTGTCATAATTACTACAGTCACTAGAGGTCGCTGTCGTCTTCTTTTATTCCTTCTTTCGGTCATCGGCCATTTGAATAGATGACAAAACCTACTATTGGGTGTAGCAGGATCCTACTGACCCACATCTATGAGGCTTATAACCACTGATAACGCCCCATTTAATGAGCTGATAACAGTCTAATCTGGTTGATACAGGTGTCGATTTTTTCGCAACTCCCCACAGAAGTGCAAAACATATTTGTGTGTCTGTGTGTGGGTTTAAATGTACAGGATGTCACTGACAAATGCACAAATCATGATCGCCAAAGGCACAAATGAAGGTTATGTGGAAGCTCAGTCAGGAAGACCGTCTTTACTCTCTCATTCATTCACACTCTCTCCCTCACCGGCTCAGCTGACTTCAGGCATTTCACTCTTAGATTCTGCCACGATCTCCCTGAGCCAATCATATTGTTGCTATCAAATTTTAAAACTATTCTCCTCTCTGCTGCTGTCAGTTGTCATTTCAGTGCGAACCAATGCAGCCCGCCTCTGACTCATCACCTCCAGTCTTCATCATATTCTGTCCCAGGCCTGCTCTACATCCCTTCATGGGATCTTCAGCAACTCCCTTCACCACCACCACCAGTGTCTAGACTTCAGGGGGAATATACATAAACTCACCACAGCATCACTACCCCACTGGATGTACTACGTCACGATGGAGTCTAATCGCCAAAGACCTTGCACTATTCATTTTATCATGCACCATGTAATACATTATTGTTCATTCAATATGAAGTCCCTCCTGACTGAAAAGAAGATCTGTATTCTACTCACAACGCCAGTACTTGAGAGATACAGTCCCATTTTTTAAAGATTTCTTAGTTAATTAAAGTTGCCGCCTAAAATAATGCCACAAAACATCAGATCAAGAAGGCAAAAACCAACCATGTTTTACCCTTATATGTGTGTATACAGGAGTCTTAACTATCCATCCCTTAGTTGCCATCGAAGGCAAGCTTGTTGTTGGCACATGCATAAGCCTTCAGAGCGCTTGTGTAAAAAGCATTAAAATTCCCCACGCAATAAAAGCGTTATTTATAGGACCGTAACAGCCTTGTAGTTTGTCTTACACAAACCCCAGAGAAGGAACCAAGACACTCAATCCTCCTGTAGACACTCACTGCGAGGGCGACTGCAACACATGGCCCCTTCGCTGGTTTGTATAGCTTCCTGATGCAAACCAGTCAAATTGCTTCATTTTTTTTGCAGCCACATGAAAGCTAAAAAGATTTATTGAAAATTAAGCGGATAAGAATTTACTCCAAAGGCAGAGCAAGGAACGGGGGAACAAAAGGACGGAGCAGTTGCTCTCAGTAACCCGTGTGATGTCATATGGAAAAGTGTGTAACATTGTTCAACCGGACAAAAAAAAAAGACAAACTTGTGACACAACGCTTGCGGCATTAAGGAAGAATGTGTGTCACTCACTTGTTAAAATTCAAAATAAAGGAATTAGCAATCAGAGAAAAAATGTTCGGCTAAAACCAGAGAAGTCGTCATGGACACGAGGTCAGCGGAGTTCAACGTCATTGTTGTTGTGTAAGTGGAGTTAGCTGGGGATGAGTTAAGATATGAAGTGGCTCCTCCAGCATCCTCCGCTGCCTCTCACTACAGGTACCTCAGAGAGTGAGTGGGATTTTCCAGCTGCAGTGGCTGAAAGGGGCAAACCCTCAATTAGTTCACAGAGAGAACTCAATGAGACTTCCTTTCGTCTTAAGTATGGGAAACAAAAGCATCTCTCCTGATGATAGCTGGCATTGCGGCACCCCACTGCCACAAAAAGCTGCAAAAGAGCACGGAGACTGTCATTTTTGGACACAATCTTGATGACAGGGCAAACAGGTCTGGAAACTTGCACTTGAACATATAAGAATTCTTCATCTGCCTTTGCATCCAACTTCCCCAGCTCGCCACAAACATACAGGAAGAGCGTCAGTAGAGCACATTAAATGTACCGGGATATAATGTGGTGACTGACAGACTGTCCACTTTCACAGCATATTCTTCCACGAAAGAGCAACAGGCTTCCATATGACGTATTATGCAGGCAAGAATTTCAATTCCAACAACAGATGTGTAATTGAGGAAGATACTAAACGCCAATCTACTCGTCCATGTTAAAGGTGCAGTGTGTGGGATTTGGCAACATCTAGTGGTGTGGTTGCAGATTGAAACCAGCTGAGTACCCCTCCGCTCACTCCTCCCTTTCCAAGACTGTGGTAATGTGAGCCGCCGCCGAGTGCAAAACCGTGGTAACGCCGTTCACCTCGCTCAGAGGTCATCCTCACCATAATAAGACTACTTTAGGAGCAACGAAAGTCAGGCGGCGGCTGGCGGTACCACAGTTTTTGCATTCTGCAGCTCACGTTACCGCAGTTTCACAAGTATGTCAGAGAACTATGGTGGCTTTCAGGTAACGTAAAAATGCAAAAGGCTCTCTCAAGATCCAGGGATTGGTATGTCCGTTCTGGGCTACTGTAGAAACATGGTGGAGCAACATGGCGGACTCCGTGAAGAGGACCCGCTCCCTAAGCTAACGAAAACACAACGATTCTTCAGGTGATTATACACGAATGAAAACACAGTTATGAATATTCCTTTTCTGCCAATAGTTCCCCCGAAATATTACTGAGTCTTCCTTTAATTCAAACTAAAGAAAAACATCAGATAAATGTGCGACAAAATGTTTTTTTCAACTCAGTTTACAATAATGATGTGTCTGTGACAACTAACGGGTGAGTCAGTGAAAGTAGTGCCGCTGCGGTTACACCAAAGTGTGTCACCGAAGGAAGGATATGCGACTCATGTCAGAGACATGTCGGTGATGGAGGAAACAGTTGTCCCGTAATAACTTTTTATATGTTTGTTTGTTTTCATAAAGCAAAGTGGGTAGCACATGTTTGGTTTGGTTTAGTTGATTTAGTTGACTATTAAGAAGTGATTACCACATTCATACCACAGTTGCCCACGTGGCTTTCATTTGATTGCAGTCGGTTTTGGCAGAAAATAATAGCCGTCACAAATCTTTATGGCGTCTGCTGATTCAAAATTAGGATCACTTTGATCAAGAAGTACAATCGTCTCTCGTTAAAATCCCAGATCATTGGGAGGATCTGGGCAAGGTTTGAATGAAATTATTCATAACTGACTGTCGAAGTGCCCTGGAGCAAGGCACATTACCGGAAAGTTCCCCTGAAAAGGTCGAGGACTGCTTAAATGGAGCAGGGTGATGTGTGAAATTGGGCCTCTGTGTTAAAGAGGGCAAAGCGTAGGGAGAAAAAAAGAGTTTGCATGTTCAGTAAACAGTCTGAATTAATAAATGCACCTCCAATCTGACCCAGTTAGTGAACAAACACATACATGCAGTTTTGGAAGTTTAATTTTCCTTACACAATCATTTATAGCAAAACTGCAATATTTCCATATCAGTAAATGCCTGGTTTGCTACATACTGCTGCTGATTGATATAACACAATAGAGTATCCCAGTTCACGAGAGGTTTGGAGTCTGTTGTTGTTGTAGTGTCTGGTTGCTCTTTCCTGGGAAAATTCTGCCCAGAGATTCTTCTACTTATTGCTACGGGAACGAATAGAAGAAGAACTGAGCAGTTGGTATGAGTAATGATGATCACCCCAGAGGAGAGAGGGCCAGGCACTTAAACTCAAGCTTAATCAGAGAATTACAAGGAAGACGCCACACTGTTTTATTCATTTCCCTTACCAAAAAGAGTGTTCAAGTGTGCTATTAGTATACTTCTACTAAATTTAAAATAAGAGAGTATACTTTCAGTTTACATTTGTATGTGCTTATCAGAGATATACTTCACAAAAGTATACTTAAGTTTACTTAGCTTATACTGACAAGTCTACTTGGCTTATACTTGTACTTAATCTTTTGATCGAGATATATTTTAGGAAATTATAATTAAGTATTCTTGCCTTACAGACCTACAGAAAGGTATACTTTGCTTGTAGTTGTGCTTACTTTCTGATAGAGTAGCCTTTTAAAGTGTGTAAATGGATGTTTTGACATGAATTTACTTCAATTCATCAAGGATTTTCTACGTTTTTGAATTCTCCGTTCACCGTGGAGGCATGCGAGTAAAACAAATTGTATTTTTTTATTTTTTTGTCATCACAAAACATCCAGTCAAATAGCAAAAGGAGCAAGTCTCTTTATGTAATACATAAATCATTGGCTAAGTACTATCAGTATACCTATAATATAGTGTAGTACAAAATAAAACTTAGATGTAAACTAGTATTGTACTCAAAGTTTACTATTCTTACATTTATATAAACTTAAAAATATACTTTTATAAACTAAAAAGTGGGCCAATTTAGTCCCAAGAAGTATTGAAGTAGTACACTTACAATTATACTACTAGTACATTGATATTTGTATACTTGAAAGAAGAAAGTATTACTGCTGTATATAACGGGGAAAAACTCTTACAAAACAGGGGGCTAAAGGACGGGATGTATTCTTTGTTTTGAGGGTATATTTGTGTGTGTGTGTGTGTGTCAGGATGAGATCAATCCGTTTTTCCTTGCGAGTGATGCTCGCCTGTTTGCAAATTGGTTTTGCACACTTTATTTTCTAAATTAGAAACTCATTTTTGGTTTCAATACCATACAAAGTGCTGTTTCAGACACTTCCACACAGTCATTAGAGTATGGTTAAGCAACACTAAGCTCCCAGACAGTTATTGTAACACACAGAACGTGTCCATATCAGTGAAGCCCTATAAAATAAGATAGGATAAGATAATCCTTTATTAGTCCCACGGAGAGGAAATCTGCAGGATTATAGCAGCCACGTGGAGGGCCAGGCAAACAACAAGAGGCATCAGTAAAAAAGATCTAATTAATAAGCAAGTAAACAATAAAGATATAGTAAGTATGTACACAGTGTGCAACTAAAGAGAGAGAGAGAGAGAGAGAGAGAGAGAGAGAGAGCAATGTAGCCTGTTGTGAAGGATGATATAAACACAGTGGCTTAAGCAAGTGATTGTCAGCTGTGACGACTCTCATCCAAACATCACCTTTGCTACACAATTCAATACAAATCCAGTACACTTTCTAGATGCAAGATTTAAAGGGACTGTATGTATGTTTTTACACGTATAATTGTTTTTTTAAATCATTTTTTATTGCCAATATGTAGACAGGTTGTAACCTATAAAAATGAGATCTTCCACCCAGCAGTATATAAAGTAATTACCTTTACCGGCTGCAACATTAAAGTGATGAACTTATTAATGCATGCTAATTATAATCCAGTCATATTATATACATTATTCTACATATTAGTAGTTTTACTTTAGGTATTTTAAGTATACTTTGATGCTACTAATTTGTACTTTTACTTAAGTAAGATTCAGGTTTCTGGGTTTCCTCTATCAGCCTGGACATTTTTTCCGGGAAAATCCAAAGTATGTGACATCATGCACGCTGTCAATCACATTCAGTCTCGTGTGTGTTGCCTGATGGTACATGTATCGCGAGGGATCGCCTCGTTTCCCAGCATAGGACGCTTGATGGGCTGCTACTGAACACAAGGCGCTCTGCGCCTGATTGGACCAACGCTTTCCCTCCGTGGGCTGCTGCTCCAGCTTTTCAAACCGGAAACAATGTGGTGGCACGTTCGAAAACGTTCTTCTCTTATTTCACGCAAATATTTCACCGAAATGTGTTTCTGAAAACATTTTATGCAAGAAATAAGCCAATGCAGTTGCTGAATCTGTCTTTATTTTAGATCGACAACGCTTAGTTGGAAAGTTTCTCAGGAGTTTCCAGAGGCGGCGAGTCGTGTTGGACGCCTGTGATTTGCATAAAGTAGCTTAGACCTCAACTTTATGCAAATGAGGAGCGGGCGACGTGACGGTCTGTCTCTCGAATTGCGCCACCACGCTACCAGAATGCATTGCACAGCTGCTTACATAGACAACGAATGGGAAGTGTGGACACGTACCTCGGCCACAGGAGTCACTGTTAGCAAGCAGTTTCTGATTCTTACATAGAGCCCCTTTAAGACTGGTAGAACTCTGATAAGATGATAGATCACACTTCAAATCAGGGGTTTATTGACATTCTTCCATCACATTGCATTAAGCCTAATCTGCTCTACACAGTCTCATTGGGATGTTCATACACCCCTGATCTGCTGTGAATAATGAGTTATCTTTACAGGACTGTATTGATCCAGTAAACATGTGACTATGAGGGTTATTCACTTTTTCGGCACAGCAAATACTGCCACTCTGTGTTCCAAAACAGACGGTGCTGCCTGAGATTGCAGCTCAGCTCTGCAACCTCCAGAATCAGTCCACACTGCAAAAAGAAGCGGTTTTTACTGACTTATTATGTCACTTTAAATTCACTTTTTTCTTTAATCACCTCTCTGTGGGCTAAATGAGTTCAGTTCAAGTTATGTGAAAGTAGTAATGTGCCAACTGACATTTATTTGAACGTGTCATTTCTAGAGCATTCCTGCATTTGTGAGTCTTAAGCTTTAAACATTGCAAATAAGTGTCAGATTAGTATCATATGCCATCTCAAATAAATCAATATTAAAGCACCATATTAGACTACACTATAATATCAAATGCTAATAAATGTCATCAGGCAATTAAGCATTAATGTCAGGCTCAACACTGTATAAGAAGATGATGCTTTAAGGTTGTATAGCCTCTTGGTTCTAGTGTGGTTAAAAACCATCTAAGTTAAATTGTTTCTTCACCACACCTCTTTGGTGCTACAAAAATGTTTTGAAGTGAAGGTTAGTCCCAAGAACCTTTTCTGCTGCTATACAAATGTTGTTAAGATGATATTAAAAGCAATAAGGGAGTCTGGATTGACGCTGTTTTAGTAATTATGATCAATACAGGGTTAAATTAGCTATGTTTCTGTATGCAGCTATAATATCATAACTAATACCTAATTAATAACCTAACATAATTAGGTTATGAACCAAAGGATTCTCAATCAACCTCCTTTTTGAGTGTGGGCAGGTGTCTGGACAGACACACACACACACATGTCCTCAGTCTAAACACTCATCATGCTGGGCTGCAGTGTCTGAATGAAACTCAGATATCTCCAAAGATCCACAAAACAAATCCATCAATCATGAACTGATGGGTATTTTGCGCACAATGGCATCCCCCATCGAAACTCAGTCCCAATCCCTTTATAATGAGGCTGATAATGATAATGTGAATCATTTCATTTAACACTGAATGGCACAGCATGGTGGGACATGTCATCGCTCTGTCTGCCTGCATGAAGTCACATTTCCAGTAACCTCTTTGCGCATAGATGCGTAAATCGGATCCAGGATCTGTTTCTTTCGCACAAATCGCAAATTTGTTTTTTCATAACAATAAATGAATGGGGGCTGCGATGAAGTAAAGACATATTTCGACTTACTTCTAATGCAAATTCACTTGTTTAAGAAGTCTTTGTTTAGAAAAATGAGTCTTATAATAAAAAAAAATCATCCCCTGGAACTTTCTCTGAATCAATTCCTTTAATTCCAGTGGCAGAATTTATTTGAAGGGTCACTTCTTCTGTAAAAGAAAATAAGTCATTCACACTCTCACAGTAGAATAATATGTGACTGAGCAGGCTGGCATCTTATAAGTTATTTCTCTGCCAAAAAGTTGCTCTTCGGCTTCTTGACGCGCAACCCTTTGAAACCACCTTCTCTTTCAGCCTCTGCATCTCAGCCAGAGAGGTCTAAAAGTTAAAAAAAAGGGACATTTTGATAGCTCATAGCACTATCTCATTTCCTCTGATGACCGGAGCTTTTATCATTGAATTAATCCCCTGGCATGACGCGCTGAGAGGCAGGTAGAGAAAACAGGGAGTTGGCGAAGGAAGGAGGACCAAATTACGCAGGTTTATCATGACATCACCGCGGGCTGCCTATAAAACGGTGAGGAACTAATACACAGAGTCAGAGGAGCACTTGAGGAGCTTTGGAGTAAAGGACGGACTGAAAGCCTCTTCTGTTTAACAGCTGATTGGCTGCTGCTACCGAGGAATCCCTTCAAGAATACCAGACTTGTGTCAAGATGAACTTGTCGTACTTGGTAGCGTGTGGACTTATGGTCACCCTGCTTTCAGTAAGGATGGGGGCAAAACCTTTATCTCAGGCGCAACAGAAGGTAAGAATAAGTCACTTATACTCTTATTACTGAGACCTAAAGCAGTTTATTGAGGGCTGCTTCAGGACTGAACAGCTGTTCTGTGGTCCAGACGCTCAAGACTTGTTGTTTTTACGCATCATATTTCATCATTTCTAGTCATGCTTAGGGCATTTTTTCCACACCCTGAATCTAAAACATCCCAGAAAATGTGTTTTTATATCACTTTATTTTATGAAGAGGCAGCATGTTTTACATTAAAAGTTGTCGAACCCCTGTAGGCATCATAGCTGCTGTCTGTTCCTCCATAGTATTTGTCAGCTTTTAGCATTTAAGCGCACCATTTGACAAGCGCTCCAAAAGGCAAGGCAAGGCAAGGCAAGTTTATTTATATAGCACATTTCATACACAAAGGCAATTCAAAGTGCTTTACATATATAAAAGCAAGATAAAAGAGCACAAAGTGCATAAGATAAAAACGAATATAAAAGTATAAGTGAAGAAAGATATAAGAAGAAAGAAATCAAAGCCTTTTGTGTTGAAACCATTCAAATTAAAAAAATGTGCTCTAAGCAACATAAGAAGCTACATTTACACTATTAAGATATTTCATTTTCAACTTACAGTGAATATTTTCCAACTGTTTACCAAAATGAAAGCACGACAAAACTAAACGGTTTGGTGCGTAAAATCCCTATTACGCATCGGATTCGCCTGTAGAATAACACTTCAGAGACTTCAGAAATGATCATTTGAAATAAAAGGTTTTAATTATAAGCCTAGATGGCTAAAATTTAGGATAGCTGCAAGTTGATGGCACAGCTACTGCGTTCAGAGCAGAGCAGAAGAGCGAGGCTATACAGGCACCTGTCTTCACTGAGGAACTGTCACATAGAAAGAAAAACATGAAAGTACAGAATCATCAGTGTCACTTTGAGGATTTAATTGAATAACTGCAGCATCTTGTGGATCTATTTGAAAGTTGTCTGTCCATCTCAGTTAATCCTATAGCACCGTGCGTAAAAACGGGCTAAAATATGACATTTTCCCTCTTGTGCCAATGCACAAAGTGTTTGAAAGAGCTTATAGTTGAGGTTTCTCCCAATTAAACATAAAGTATTCGGCTGCTCAAAGAGGCACCAAGCATGTATTTCAATTTGATCCAAAGCCTATCTCTTTGCACAACTTATCTTTTGATATGTTTAGATAAACTTTCTTTTCTTCTGTACTCTTTTTTGTATGTATGTCATTGTTTTTATTGGATTGTTTTCCACTGTTTGGTTTCTGCACATTTTGTGCACAACTTCTTGTTGTTGTTTAACTTTTGTTGTATTTTTAAAATGATATTAGTTTAGATCTTTCTTCCTTTTTTGTTATAGTTTTTTTTCTCCTGGGGTTTTATGGGGAGGTCCTTTGTATAAATAAGCCTTTAAGGCTTCTTGACCTCTCCTGGCACATTTCTTGTTTTTCTTTTTTCATTGACTGGATTTTGTGAAGTTTTATATATGTGCAAATACATAAATAAAAAGAACAAAAAAGAGGAGACGTCCTTTATTTATCTTCGCAACCTGTTTGTTCCAGTCTCTTAGGAGTTTGCTGGGCGAGGAGCTGGCGGAGTTTCTGGAGTCGGAGGAGAGTGAGAGGCGGCTGGACGCTGTGCGCTCTCGGATACGGTTACTGAGAGATTTACGCATGGACACCCAGAGAGCCAGAGGGATGTGGGCTCGTCTCCTCAACGACCAGCCCGCACCGAGGAGACACAAATCCGGGACCAAGAAAGGAGGCTCCACGTCGAGGAGCGGCTGCTTCGGACACAAGATGGACAGGATAGGAACCATCAGTGGCATGGGATGCTAAGGGCTGGAGCAGTGATTCTGTGATGGTGAGTTTTCATCAAAGTCACACTTACATTCACTGTAACCTGACAAAATATAAACAGAAACCAGGAGTATACAGAGGAAGAGTGTATATGGTAGATAAACTATCAAGAGAGCAGGGTCCTGTTTGATGGAAGAATGTTTAATATGAGGACAGAAAGGAGGAAAGCATTCTTATTGGTTTTCTCTTTTGTCAATGGTCTCTAAAAACCCCATTTAGGTGACAGATGGGAGGCTTTCTGTTTCATCTAAGGTCCTTAATGGGTCTTGTGTATGGCTGCTGGAAGGGACAGAGGGAAGGAAGGAAGGAAGGGAGGGAGGGAGGGAGAAAGCAAGCAAGAAAGACAAAACAAACAACGAAAAGATGTTCAGTGTGTGCGTTGCATCTACAGTTTAGAATGAACATCAAGTGTGAGTGGCAGCAATATAGAGCACAGCAAGTGGAGAGTGATGGCCATGCATTGGGTGTATTCTGTCAGGTGATGAATTCACAATCTGGGCCAAAGGTCAGCACAACACAATCTGTAACTGTATGTCGTTAAAGTCAGCTGCCTGACTGACTCTTCCTTGTGAGAAAATTTGGTACTTGAGATTATTAAGAGAACAAGATCACTTCTCAAAGTCAGCAGAGTTCCCTCCTCAGACAGGAACCCCCTTAAGACCCTTAAGGAAAGCCCACTTAAAACTGATGTACACTGATGTATGGAAAACAATCCAGTTGTTGTTTAAGAAGTCCTCTCTTGTATTCATGCACATCATCATGAATGATCCCATCTGCTTCATCTAGAAAACAAGTAGCATATATCATGTTTAAGTCAAATAGAGAAGGACAGGGAGAGATGGAGGAGGGAAGAGGGGATGTAGTCGGGCTAACGCACACATTATAAACACACGGCACCCTGCAGTGACCAGGATCTTTCTGGGAAACCCTGTTCTCTTTGCTCAAGTGATTTTAACAAAAACAACAAAGGGGCTGTGGTGGTGAATGAAGTAATGAGGAAGAGAGGTGACGCACAATTAGTCCTGAGGCTTGAGGCCTTTTTTTGTGGTTGTGGCAAACTGATGGGGGGAGTGTGATTTTGTGACTAACTTGAGTGAGTGTGTGTTTTTCATCAACTGACACCTGTCTTTCCTCCCGTGTATTGTAAATGTGGAAGTCTGTGTTTGATGTGTGTTCATTGAGGTGAAATCGTTAAGCGAGAGGGCAACACTTTAAGCGTAAAAGTACATTTGGAGATTCACAGAATGATGAGAGGCTATACGCTGATGAATACATGGTCGATTAAAAACTAAATAACTGAATAAATGAACCTATGTGAATTGAGTTGTTCCAGGATGCTCCGTCTAACCTCACTTCTCCTGTTTCCTCTCTTCCTCTAGATCTCTGGACGATGGGTTTGATAACAAAGATTCAGTTTGTTCTCACCTGAGGGAGAAAAAAAAAAGAAAAACTCACCAAGTGACAGATTTTCGGTACGAAAGTCAACCCGACCAGCATAAACAAAGACTGAGATGACAATGCTACAAAACCCTCGTATAAATATATATATATAATAAATATGCAGGTATATATACATATATACATATGTGTATACCGTACAAAAATGGTCAACAGACGCATACTACAAGATGGCGGACAACGGTGTAAAAACTACAAACCGCAAAGCTGTATATTGTTGCTGCTGCTGCTGCTGTACATTCATGTACTTCATCTTCCCCTGCATAAATGTATTTATGTTTAAAAAACTATTTATATGTTTATAAAAAGAGATATTTATAAATATGAGTTTTATTTATGTAACATTTTGAAAATGGATGGAAACTGCAGGTCAATTCTGTTTGTAACTTTTTCCTTTTGTCTCAAATAGTTGTAAATGTTTTCAAAGATGATAAAAAGAACATTCCATGTGCACTTACATGTATCCTCTCGGGGTTTTATGTTGCAACCAAGTCGGTAAATTTGAGTTACTGAATATGTTCTGCGTAACTTCCAGGTAGGAAACAAAGTGGTAAAAGTTGTCAGGAGCTAAGAAAAAAGCTGCCTTGTTTTTCAGCTCGACCACCGTTCATTTCTACGCACATACGACTTTGAAAAGGTTTCACTAACAAAACTTTCTACATCAATAGATGTGGAGTTGTACAAATGGCATCATACCCCTATTAGGTGCCACTTTTATGGTGCAGAGCAACTGTCTAAGCTTCTATAATCAACATAAGGTACCACACAGACAAGGTTTTAAGTTGAAAATGAATTGCTTACTGAGGTAAATACAGACACACATTACACAAGAAAATGGTAATATCACCATTACATTGTATATTCATACAGTGGCCTATAGTGACTTGGAGTGAGAACAATGATAGAATAAGGTTTAATTCACAAATCACCAAGCATGTTAGGGAAAAGCCAAAGCCTCAAAAGTATGCAGACATGTTTATGATGTGCTTATAATCCAAAGTATTAGCATCCAATGTGATATGAAGAATAAATATGGTTGGATTTAGGGACAGAGGAGATGAAGAGATTCTTAAAACTCACATTTTCAGTGCTTGTGCTCACACATGTGGGTATCTGGAGTTCCTACCAACCCACAAACTGTGTAATAAGACAACCCAGTCGGTTTTTTGTGGGCTGCCTAGATCAGAAAACATGTGATTCAAAAAGCCATTCAGATTTGGCTCCCAGCTTGAGAACTACCTTTGTAAAGGTGCACTATATTTTTCTCGCAAGCCAATCAGAGCATACTGGGCTTTTTCTCGGGAGCGGAGTTTAAAGAGACAGGCATAAAACACAGGGCGTTTCAGACAGAGGGTGAATACAGGTATATTCAGACAGACAGTATGAGAAAAATAATGTTTTTTGAACATTAAAGCATGTAAACATGTGACCCAAAATACAAGTATGAACCTTGAAGTGAGCGTGATGTCCCCTTTAAAGCAATAAGTTTTCAGATTTTGTTGCAGTAGCTCTCGCAAGAAAGCCAAGCAAACAAACAAACAAGCAAGCCAACGATATAAGATGGAAACATATAAAGGCAAGTCCATAAAAGTATGTTTATGAGGAAAACGTGTTAGTGAATTAGCTAGCTGAAGTTTCTGAGACAGGTTGTTCCACCATCTCATGGGATAAAATTCTCCTTGAAGGGAGTTGAGAGTCAGAAAGGTCAGATCTGTAAGCAAAGGAGTCAAACCTTGTTGTAGACTGTCCTTCATGACAACTGTAAGCTACTGTAGTTAACTGTAGATCTGAAAATTTGCATTAGTTCTGCACACTTTACTGGGAAATGTGTCTATGGTAAACTTATAGTCCAAATCGTTTTGAGAAAAGCTTTTCAAACTTACTTAAACATGATATTTAAAGTCCTCAACCAAGTAGTTTAGCATTGATGACTTGCACTAACATACTCCCACACTAGCAGAGTGTCGGAGGAGACGAAGAAGAACTAGTATAGAAGAAAAATATGACTTATTTGTAAAGGTTGAGCGTTAGTTTTACAGCTGCAAACCCTTTTAAATGAATGGCAGTGGCTCAAGTAAGCAAACAAATATAATCACAAACACATAATGAGGAATTAACTGAAAAGAACAATAATAAAACTTGTTCAGTACAGAGAACTGTGACATTAGATGATGTAAGTGCTACATTTATACTGAAAAACACACAAAGGCAACACACGTCTTTATAGTAGGTGTCCAAATTGTAGGAAGCAGTGTGCAGAACATGAGAAACACCTGTCAAACATGGACAAAGGGACTATACTGAACAGGATATAGCTGCCGCACCGCAGAACTTAATCAACACCACTGTGTCAAACTCGATGCTCCACATTGTGAGCTTTGTTAAACCGTTGTGACGGGACTGACATCCATTAAAGTTGCATCAAAGGCCAGTGTACAACGATAAATAATGTTGTGTGAGAGCGCAAATCCCAGAGTAGAATAGAAGCTATGACATCTGACAGTTGCTCTGCTCTCCAGGTAGGCTATACAGGGAATATTTTATAAGAGTCATTCCTCTATGTCTCAGTTACCCCAAAATGTGCCCACAATTCAGAAACCAAACATGAATAGGATGAAACTAAATGCCTCATTCATTGACACCACAATGGAACCTCTCTGCTGAGGTTTTCATGACAAAATGTATAAGCCCTTTCTTGTAATCCTTGAGCATTTTTCCGATTTTAACATCGCTTTTTAATCAAACTTCTCCCATTTTTTGGGTAACCCTGATTCTGTTAGTGCCTTCTATCAATGCTCTGCATTATTTTGAACCATGTTTTGAAGCATTTGGGGCTGAATTGACATCTAAAATGTGCCTTATACAGATTTAATGTTGTTCTTTTTGAAGTCTGATCACTCATAGGTCACAGCTAGAATGATTCAAAGAAATACAGATGTTCTTCCTTGAAAAAATAGCCCAGTAGGCTATCTATATACAAGTCCAGGAAAGAGAATGAAATACAGCTCTACTCTGGTCGCTGATTTTGGGATGTATTACACATTGGCCCTGTTGAGAATTCGAAGAATTACTGCAGTAAATAACCCATAACAGCAGTTTTTAGTATTTAACTCCATTAGCAATGATGCAAACACTAACAAACATATTGTCATTTTAAGAAATATTACCAAAGATTTACCACCGCATGCTTTTACCGACACTTTACAGTCGAGTTTAAATCTTATACTCTGTCTCCGTTTTGGGTGGTTGCCCAGAAATAAATGGGCATTTCCCCATGATAAAGAAAATCCCTTCTGACCTAAGATCCTAGGATGCATCTATTTCCCTCCCTGTGCTTTCTATCTGCTGGATTCAACCAATTGAATCCATCCCTGCAAAACAGCAGTGACTAGCAGGTGCAGGAGAATAGCGTTGTTCATGCTGTAAATTCAAGACATTAATAAAAACGTGTGAAGGTGACAGCACTCATCTGATTCCTTGTGTTCAATAGCCAGGTGGAATACAATATAAACAGCTAAAACAGGGACTGATTTTTACGTCAAATAAACACTGAAACATGAGGGAATTGTGCTTGATTTGAATGTATTCTGACGTACAGGATCAATAAGAAGGTTTTTCTTTGGAGTAAATCACATCAATCTCCATGGGCTACAGAACTTCATGCTATTTTTGAGGCAGCTGAATTACAATATATGTATAGTAATAATTTTTCATGTAGCATGAACACAATTAGACGAAAGTTACTTGCTAGATTTGAAGAAAAATAGTTGAAAGATATATTGTTAAAACCAAAATTACGAACATATATTCAAAACAAGCACAATTATGGCGCTGAATCTCATGTTCTAGCAAACTTAGCAAGGAGTCAAAGGTCTTTAGTTGCCCAGTTAAGAACAGGAATCCTTCCTCTGGCCCTTGAAGTCAGTAGATTTAAAAACATCCAGCAGGTTGTGCGAAGTATGCGAGTTAGGAGAAGTTGAAAAGGAATCACATTTCCTTCAGAAGATGAATACATAAATAATAGAATATAGACTCTAACCTCTGCACTGTTTTATAGGTGTTGATATGTTTGCTTGTACTTTTGCTGTATTACTAGTTCAATAATCCGAAAATGTGAAATGATAAGACTGTGGAATCTTATCATTTCACATTTTCGGATTATTGAATCAGTAATCCATCCCATATCACCCCGAACAGCAAAAGTAGGAGCAAACATATCAACACCTAAAAAACAGTGTGCAGCTCTATCCTGTACAGAGTCTGTATTTTATTATTTATGTATTCATATTCTCTAACATTTGATAAAAAAATAAGATGTAGTATGTGATCATTCTTATCCTTATACCATCTGTTTGTTGAAAAAGCAAGAACAAGAGATAAGAAACACAGAATACACTTTCACTGAACACACATAAAGGGGTTGAAAAGTGTCAGAGAGCTACGTATGTGTGTATATTGCTAGACAGGTAAGGTGACACACAGCTTTTAAAGGTTTTCTAAGCTTGTGATGCTATTCATCACAAGCTTAAACAAGTGTTCTTTGTTAAGTGTTTTGAAGAAAACAAAACATACAATCTACTGTAAAAAGGGGATTTACCCCAAAAAATGTATGCAAAAAAAGGAAAAAGAGTGTCTTTTCAGTTAAAAAAAAGAAGAAAATGAATGAAGCTAATAAAACAAACAAACACGTTATATTAGCCCTCACTATTAAAATGATGGTATAACCTTATTTCACTGTGAGACTCCAGTAATCCATACAATGAAAGAGAGATGAAGCTGGTTGGACTGGAGAGGTTTTCTCTCCACGGCCCTGTGAAATAAGTGAGGGATGTAAAATGCAATGCTGCCTCTGTGTGGTGTTGAGGGTTAATTACTCACATGCGCTGCTGGTGTCCCCTGGGAATCAGTTGAGTCTTGGATGAAATGCTGTACACCTTGTATACACACATCTTTAACTTCATGACGACTGGGCAAACTCCGTCTGCTGAAGAGGATTGAATGAGACATTCAAAACCTCCAGAACTGCTACTAAATGGATCTTATGGGTCAACTACTTCAATGTTTTCCCTGCCTTGGTGCATGGCGATCCATTCTGTAGCCCACATCTGAGTTTCTTTTCATCAAAGATGGAACAACATATTAAGATTTTTTTTGCTGGAGTAACAGTGCTAATACCACATTTTTTTAATTTTACTTATCATTACTACCTATTATGAACAAAATGTACTTAAACTGCCAAAAGTAAAAGTACTCCTTATATGAACATTATTTCTATTTCTGATGCATTAATGCAAAGGCAGATTTTATTGTTGCTGGTGGCCAAGCTGGGACTATTTGACCTACTTTATACCGGTAAAGCCACAGTGGGTAGAATTGGAGCAAATATGATTAAAAAAAGAAGTTCTTGCTCACCGTTTTCAGAGCTTTTCCCGCGAGCACTCCGTCCAGCAGCCCGCCACAAACATGTCACCTTTAGGTGGAGAGAGTCAGGGGAAAAAGAATGAATTAATGGCAATGAGTCGGTCAGTCAAAATTTTACACATTGCACAAATATTCACCGAAATACAACGTTTTATTCTTTATTAAGATATGGAGATTTGGGGGGTTGAGAGTTTAGAATTTGCTACTTTGTATTGAAAAATGTAGATTCAACCTGTTAAAGCTGCAGTGGTAGAAATGGAGCAAATATGAATATAAATATGATTAAAAAAATATTTTTATAAAACGATCACTATATCAGTGTATGACAGCAGTGCATTAGACAGGTGATCTGAAAAAAAATCATGTGCCTCTGTGTCCTCTGGTGCTCCTAATGGCATCTGCAAGATTTCACAGACCGGAGGAAAACCACTAATCAGAGCCGAGCTGGAGCTTTACCGTCTCTGAGCAGCTGTCAATCACTCTTGAACTCCGATCAAACGGTCAAATGGTCAAACGGTCAAACTAGGCAGCGCTGATCAAATATGAATCAATATTCTGTTACTGTAATGCTTATTTCTCGTCTCAAATATTTTCAGAAACATCTTGTGGTGTACTGTTTAGCTGTAAAATGAGAAAGTTTGTGACTTGGCAGCTATGTTTAGATCAGTTTGAGTAAGCCCCGCCCACTAGCAGGAGCAAACTTTCTCATTTTACAACTGAACAGTACACTAAGATATTTCTGGAAACATCTGAAGCAAGAAATAGGCATTTACAACATAATATTGATTCATATTTGATCAGCTCTGCCTAGATTGACCGTTTGATTGGAGTTTGTGAGTGAGTGACAGATGCCTCTGTTGAATGAACAGCCAATAGGAATGCTCTCTCTCTGAAATGACCTGTGATTGGTCTAGATTATTTAAAGTCTGAAAACAGAGCCATGAGGAGGTACAGAGGTCTAGTTTTCTCTCAGAACACTTGAATTACAATACGCTGAAAGGATATTATGGACTTTTTGCCCAATGATGCCAAAAACATTCTGCCTACTGCATGTTTAAGTAAAGTATTATTATTAATAATAATATTATATATTATGTATATACTTACTATACCAAGTATTTCTGATTCTGAAGTAGTTCAGGCTAACCTTTAATAATGCATCATATGTTATGATAATATGTTACGCAGCACATCACCGGGTGTGAGCTGCCTTGCCTGCAGGAGCTGTACACCCAGCGGTGCCTCAGGAAGTCCTTTTCAATCAGAGTTTTGAATAGATAATTCATACAACACCTTCTTACACAAAACGTACCTCAGTCATATATCTTATACTGTATATACTGTATATGTTCTTAATTTATATGTTCTTAATATGACTATATATGTTCTTAATATGCCTTGTACAAAGTATTTCTTATGTATGTACATTCATACTTCTTGATATGTATATGTTCTTAATATGCCTTTACAAAGTATTTCCTTTTATAATTGTAATACAACTTATTATTTTTAATGGAGCCTCCCAGCAAAAAGCATTTCACACCATTATACTTGTATAACTGCCGTGACAATAAACATCTTGAATCTTGAATCTTGAAAATCTGAATCTGCCTGCATGACAAATCAATGTACAGCAAATAGTCAATTTCCTGTTAAATGTACTTGAAAAGAAGAAGGGCGGATACAGCAGCAAAAAAACGGAAGTAATTATGTAAATTAGTGGGCTACCTAAAATGTGTAAAGTAGCCTACTTATGCAACTGGTGTCCCACGTGGTTGATAGGCTCTACGTGTGATCAGTGATGGCAACTGGCTCAAAACCACGTGGTTCATATAAACAGCTGCATGGGGACATAAAGACGCTCTGTACTGCGTGGCAATATACAAGAAAATTAAGTGTAGCATTTATGAAAAACTGTCGAGAATTTATTTCTCTAAAAGTTAAATATGGAAATAACTTTAGACTGTATTTTGCTAAAAATCAAAAACGTCATGGTAGCCTATACTGTCTTCAGAAACAAAATCATCACAGAGACTTTGACAATAACAACACATTAAAAAGTGATGATTTATTTCATGTATTTATTTATTATTTATTTAGAAGTAGAATACGGTTTTCCTCTGTGGAGAACATTTTGCAAACAATTTTTTTGTAAACAAAATGTCATAGAGGCTTTGACAATAACACATAAAAAAGTGATTATTTATTTTATGTATTTATTTACTTATTTATAAGTAAAATATGGTTTTCCTCTGTGGAGAACATTTTGCAAACATTTTTTTGTAAACAAAATGTCATAGAGGCTTTGACTATAACACATAAAAGTGATTATTTATTTCATGTAATTATTTATAAGTAAAATATGGTTTTCCTCTGTGGAGGAACATGAGTAATACAGTCATGTCTCTGTAGGCGAGGCGCGTTCACGATGCAAAAGCTCCCCAGCTTGTGATTGGCTGAGAACAGTCATGTGGGCGGGTCGCCGTGAACGCGCAGAGCAAAGGAGAGTAACGAGCGCGTCTTCGGTCTTCTCTGTCTTTCCTGTCCAATGTCCCACCGAGCAGGCTGAGCCACGTGTGTGTACGCTGTTAGCTATATTTCGTTATACTTGTGTTTCCTGAAAAAACGTCCAGTTCCTCGCCTTCTTTGTGTTTCATTGAAACACTCAAAGACCAACAGTAACCATGGTGAAACTAGCAAAGGTAAGAGACCAAGACAAAAATGGCGTTACTGTATTTCTGTGATGTCGAGAGATGTGTTGTGTTGTTACGGCGACGGCGAAGTGAGGCCTTTAACGAAGTGCGTTTGTGTGAAAAAATGTCTTTGAAATGGGGGGAAATGTCTTAACGTTAATGCTTTCTGCTTATTAACTACACCGTCGTCTGGAAGAGTCGAAACGTGGTGGTAAAATGCAAAGAAACGAAACGTACTAAATGGTTTTCTTCTTCTTCGATAGCGGCCATGTTTGTAGCTTAGCATGATGCTAGCTGCTTTCTGGCCTGCTAGCTACTCAAAAATAGCATTCATGCGCGTCGCATGGATTTTAAAGCATGTGTTTTTTAAAGATGCATAGATTAAATATCACATTATATATGCTTGTCAACTAATACCAACACTTATTAACCGAAAGAGCTGAATTGTGTGTGCAAAGCGTGCACACATGCAGTTAATTGTTAGCATTAGCATTAGTGGTTTAAGTCGCAAAGCCGTCCTTCCGAGTTGTTCGCATAATTAATTCACCGTGTTTTCGTTATACCTTACGTTATAACCTTTAACTTGACCTTCTTACAGTTTGCAGACTTTCTTAATCTGCGTGAAAATGTGTCTACAACACGGTATAATGTAGCTCACACGCTAGCATGGCATGTTAGCATAGCATAGCACAGCCCGACCTCCTGAGCCTCCACGTGGGTTGTGCGCCTGCTCGGAGCGAGACACACACGAGGTGAAAAACCAAAACCGAGAAACCAGATTATACCGCCACCCCCAGACACACATGGCAGTCAACTGAATGTAGCACATGTTAGACCCCCAGTAAATAATTTATAGTGATTTATCATAATTTAATCATCAGTTTTTGCTGTTAACTTTGAAGTTATGGTGTTTAAACCCCAATATTGGTAAGCAAAGCATGCTGCATACCTGGGTTTTTACTCGGTATCTAAACCTGCGTGCTTTGATTAGTGTCAGCAAAGTTTTTTTTATTATTTAGAATACTATTACTAATATTACTATTACATATATTATACATTTATTCCACTCTTGTTGCAGGCAGCAAACAAGCATGGTACCTGGGTTTTTACTCAGTAGCTAAACCTGTGTGCTTTAACTAGTGTCAGCAAAGTTGTATTATTTATAATACTATTACTAATATTGCTATTACATATATTATTATACATTTTTTCCACTCTTGTTGCAGGCAGCAAGCATGGTACCTGGGGTTTTACTCAGTATCTAACCCTGTGTGCTTTGACTAGAGGAAGCTGAATTAATGTGTATAGTAATAATTTATCATGTAGCATGAACACAACAAAAGAAGAAAGTTACTTGCTAGATTTGAAGAAAAATAGTTGAAAGATATATTGTTAAAACCAAAATTACGAACATATATTCAAATCAAGCACAATTATGGCTCCCAGATCTCTATTTATTTATTTTTAAATATAATTTTTTTTTGATACAGTGATTAAATCATCAGTTTTGCTGTTAATTTTGAAAGTACCCCCATGGTGTTTAAACCCCAGTGTTGGTAAGCAAAGTATGCCGATGCAGGATACCTGGATTTTTACTCTGTAGCTAAACCTGCGTGCTTTGACTAGTGTCAGCAAAGTTTTGTTTTTTTATATATATTTATATTTTTTTATATAATATATATTTTTTCCATTCTTGATTGCAGGCAGCAAACAAACAAGCAACTCAGAAGAAGAAAGCCCCTCCACCCCCCAAAGAAGTGGAGGAGGAATCTAGTGAAGAGGACAGTGATGAGGCAGAAGAGGAGGTACAGTATATTTGAGTTTGTCTTGAGTCTCAAACATATTACAGGTTATTTCTAGACATTTAAAGTAATCAAAAATGTAGATTTTAAGTTGTTTTTTTTTCTTATTCCAGACGCCTCCACCTAAGGCGGTGAAGAAAGCCACACCGGCAAAAGCTACCCCAGTCGTAAAGAACGGAGCTGCTGCCAAAAAAGCAGAAAGTGAGGATGAGGACGATGATGAGGACGATTCTGGTAAGCAATGCAATTTTGGACACCTAAATTAAACAATTTACAAAAAAAATCCCACCGTAAGGTCCATTTAGTAGCTGTTCTGGAGCTTTTGATTGTATTGCATAATCTTCTTTTGAAGCAAGTCTGTATGTGGCACATAAATCGGCGGAAATTTACATTCATGGGCTGTATGGGGAAATAGTTGTGATCATGCTTATCCTTGATTAGGCATTGGTCAGACATGGTGGATGCACTGGAAGAGACATTTCTTTGTTCAAACATTGTAATGCAAAATCACAAGTCCTTGAGAAATATGAAGGATATTGGTGCTTTAAAGTCTCCACTTATTTTTAAGAATGATGTGTAGTTACAGTAAACATGACTTGAGAAAGAAAAGAGCAATGGTATTATGTCTGTACTAGGGATGTCCCGATACCAGGAATTTAGTAGTCGATACCCAATTCGATACCACGGTAAAAAACAACAAATAAACGTCCACACTCGCCACAAATGTGGATTTATCTTGCATCGTCTTCACATTGAACGTACTATTGTGCTTTGTCTATCAGAGGAAGAGTCTGAAGAGGAGGCCCCCCCACCAAAAAAGACCCCTGCAAAGGGTAAACCTGCACCAGCCAAGGCAACTCCTGCAAAGGCTGCAGAGTCAGATGATGACGAAGATGATGATGGTAGGACCTACCTTACATTGTTGACCACAGAAGGAATTTATTTATATTAGTTGTGTTGGTGTTCCTTGTAAAACTTGTTTATTCTATTTAATTTATTTAATGGCTTGAACATTTTTTATTGTGAACCTAGCATTTGTGCTATGTCAACAGACAACAGTTGGTATTAAGAGTTAAGTTAAATAATTCAAACTCGCATACTACCTGACAATTTAAGAAAATTGCCGCATACCCTCCATTTCTTGGCATGCACGTGGTCGTTCAGTACTCGTGTGTGGTATGTACGGAGGAACAGGAAATGCAGTGCTATGTCTTCGGTACCGGTGTGTATTCGTCTGCCGGTTCTATCCTCAATCGCTGTTACATTCTTGCCTTTCATGGCTTTTAGTTTTGTCTAAAAAGGTTTTGCCTCTGTAGATTTTCTCAAAACAAATTACCCTTTTTGCTGAAATTCACGATTCTTGTGTGTATTGCGTCTAGATGAGTCCGAAGAAGAGGCCCCACCACCCAAGAAAGCAGCTAAACCTGCTGCCAAGGCCCCAGTGAAGGCAAAACCTGCAGAGGAGTCCTCTGATGAAGATGAGTCTGAAGAAGAGGCTCCAGCCCCCAAAAAGGCTACTCCTGCTAAACCAGCTGCCAAAAAGGCTGCCAAAGAGGAGTCTGACGATGATGAGGAAGATGGTTAGACTAAACCTTTTATTACTTTTCTTATTTTGAGTGCATCTTTAATTTTGATGACACTAAGTCTGTGTGGTATTGTTGACTTGAGAGCTGCAGTCATATGATGATCAACAAGGGACTTAATACTGATTTTGTGTGATGTCACCTTTTTTTTGATCTGATGCAGAATAATAGGAGGTGGTCAGTAGATTGAATGTGGTCACAATAACTATGATGGTAACTATTAACAAGGATTGTGGTTCTCTAGACTCCGAGGAGGAGATGGACACCACTCCCGCCCCAGCAAAGGCAAAGAAAGCAGGCATGGTCAAGGCCAAGGAAGAGTCTGAGGAGGAGGATGATGATGATGACGATGATGACGACGACGATGAGGATGATGATGAAGACGATGAGGGTGAGTTTTGGTGATTTTCACCTGCCAAAACTTGGCTCATCAATCTAATAGACATGTCACACTCCAGTGTCATCTCTTTAACCAAACATTTTAATTTTAGATAAAATATACCATGTGAAAATCAGCAAAAAAGTGGCGAGGTGGAAATGTTGCCATATTGATGAAGGCAAATGGAAACAATGCAGCGTTTTCTTTAATGAAATCAATAGATAAAATGGAACATGTTTAATATCTTTTTTTTTCATCTTTTAGTACAGTTTAATACGGTCCGCCTGTTCCAGGCTTTTTTCCTTCGGTCTTAGCTGAATCGATGTCTGTGAATCTAAGATTTTTTTGCAACTCTCCTGTCTCCACAGATGCCCCAGTGACTCCTGCAAAGAGGAAGGCTGACAGCAAGAAGGACACACCTGCTGCCAAGAAAGCAAAGGCAGAAGGCGATGGTAGGGATAATGCACTACCCCATCAATCAGACTTCAACATGTTTTATTATGATGATCAACAAGGGACTTAATACTGATGTGTGATGTCACCTTTTATTTTTCTGAATTTGTCTGGTATAATTAAGACATTTTTACACCAAAAAACTCGATGGTAACTTATTTTCTCATTTTCCAGGTTTCTGTCTATTTGTTGGAAACTTGAACTCCAACAAAGACTTTGAGGAAATCAAAGAATCCCTGAGGAAATTCTTCACCAAGAACAGTCTGGATGTCGCTGATGTCCGGTTGGGTGGATCCAAGTAAGCAATCAATTAAATAAAAAAAACATTAGAAAACATTTTAACCCGTGTGGTACGGTCAGTGAGTACTTATTTATAATGCACAGACGTGTGCATCTAAACTCAGGATTTTAGCAAATATGGGTACGGATCCAATGCCGGTGCTATATCTCTACAATATAATTTTAAAATGACAGTGACTTAAACTGTTTTAATGTGGATCAACCACTGCTGATTGCCAGTTTGTATAATTAGGTCAGCATCTGCTGTTGTAAATGTATCTTAACATTTTGAATACTCTGGATTACTGGTTAGTTATTCAAAATAAACAAATTGACTGATTGAGTTTTGTTGATGTAAATTGAATACCACTGTTCTTTGACTGTTGGTAGACATTTTTCTTATCGCAGACTACAATTTAACCCCCCAAAATGGTGAAATTGATCTGTAGATGCCACCCAGTCCATTGTTTTTGAAGGCAGTAATGTCTAACAGTCCTTGCATGACTTGCCTCAACAGGAAATTTGGTTACGTGGATTTTGCAACTGAAGAGGACATGCAGAAGGCACTGGAGCTCAACGGCAAAAAGGTCATGGGTCAGGAGTTGAAGTTGGACAGGGCCCGAAGCAAAGAGAACTCACAGGAAGGCAAGAAAGGTAAACAGAAAATGCTTCCATCAGGGTGCCTTTGTGTGTCTAGGAAAGTAAAAGCTATGATGTTTCCAGGCAGTCAACTACCTTTTTAGATTTTAAGAAAATTGCCACCCACCCTCCATTTCTTGGCATGCATGTGGTCGTTCAGTACTCGTGTGTGGTATGTACGGAGGAAAAGGAAATGCAGTGCTATGTCTTCGGTACCGGTGTGTGTTCGTCTACCGGTTCTATCCTCAATCGCTGTTACATTCCTGCCTTTTAGGACTTTTAGTTTAGTCTGAAGAGGGTTTGCCTCTGCAGACTTTCTCAAAATGAATTACCATGCACTTACCTTTTGCTGTAATTCATGATTCTTGCTTCTGTATTGTGTGTAAATGAGTCTGAACTTGAACAGGTTACAAGTTTCTCAGAAGGTTGAAGGGAAACTAGTCCCAATATCCCAAAACTGACATTGACATTTGCCCCACAGAGAGGGATGCACGGACACTGTTTGTGAAAAACCTTCCCTTCTCCGCAACTGTTGATGACCTGAAGGAAGTCTTCGAGGATGCAGTTGACGTCAGGTTACCCCCAGGCCAGAATGGTTCAAACAGAGGGTAAGAACAAGCCAGCACTTAATAGAGAATTAATTGTTCGCTTATTTTCTTAGTCCAGATGCTGTCTTATGGTGCCTAAAGAGTGTAAGAAACTGACTTACCCTTAGGCCATAGTTGAAGGAAATCAGTTGTCCATGAGTTTTTGTCACAATTTTAGTAGCCCACAAGTGTCTAGTTTTTGTTTCCTAGCACTCCAACCTGCCATTCATATACAGCATTACTAGTCTTGTTCTAGACAAGTAATCCCCTTTCTCCTTTTGACAGCATTGCCTACATCGAATTCAAGAGTGAGGCTGAAGCAGAGAAGATGCTGGAGGAGGCTCAGGGAGCCGACGTACAGGGGAGGTCCATCATGGTCGACTATGTTGGAGATAAGAGCCAGAAAGGGGCCGGTGTGGCAGGTAAACTCTTTGGACATTTAGCATCGGTATTTAAGCTGTTTGAAACTTAAGTAGTCAATTGCTCTGTGAAGCAGGGCTCGACTACAATACAAGTAATTTTTAAAGGGGTTTGACTATGAAGCAGCTCCTGCAGGAATGTAGTTACCCCTCTATGCTAATGATTACCGCATTGCTCCATATATGTTTGTATTGCGTAGCACCCCTTATCGTAGTGGCGACAATGCCGATTGAGCATCGACTCCAGTGTGTGTTATTCGTTGTTAATACTTGCCTCAAATTAAATTTGTCTCACGGGTCTCCTTTCTTCCTTCTGTCCCCATAGCGTCAGGAGCAGCCTGTAAAACACTGGTGGTGAATAATCTCGCCTTCTCCGCCACAGAGGAAGTCTTACAATCTACATTTGAGAAGGCTGTCTCTATTAGGATTCCACAGAGAGATGGCAGACCTAAAGGGTAAGTGTCTGGAATGATACTCGATGGGTCCAAGGAGGTTTTTCTACCTCTCTATGCATTGTCATTTTTCACCCTTAACGCTCTTAGCATTAAATCTCAAATTGCTCTACCTTCTCATGAGCTCCTCTTAATCTTACCCATGGTTTTGCATGGATTCGCACGAGAAGCAGAGTCAATGTACAGCTAGAACAGTCTCACCCTACTCTCACATGGGTGTTGCCATAAGTCTACTGTGCAACAAGTAGAAATGTGTAATTGAGGAATCATTTGACAAAATGGCCAGTAAAGGATATTGCCCTGTCATGTCCCCTCCCCCCCAGCAATTTAAATTGTTTTGTCAAGAAGTGTGTTTATCCTCTCCTAATGTTATGCATCTTTCTTTAGTTTTGCTTTTGTAGAGTTTGAGAGCACAGAGGAGGCTAAGGACGCTCTAGAAAACCTCAACAACACAGATATCGAAGGCCGGTCGATCCGACTGGAGTACAGCCAGAACACTGGCAGAGACGGGGGCAGAGGAAACTCAGGTAGGTCTACAAACCTCAACTGTGGTCTGCAATATTCCTCAAATTCAGGGGTTTTGTGCATGACGCCAGATGACGATCATTGTGGTCAGTTCATACAAAAAGTAGCTTCAGTGATGGCTTCTCTTTGCTTCCAGGTCCAACAAAAACCCTCTTCGTCAAGGGTCTCTCTGAGGACACAACAGACCAGACACTCAAGGATGCGTTCGAGGGCGCCGCAGCAGCCAGGATAGTCACAGACAGAGAGACAGGGTCATCAAAAGGGTAAGTTTGTAGAGTTGTAAATATTCCCTGTGGCTGTTTACTCTTATCTGTCAAACAGTGTACAGATTTGCATGAGTAGTAGAGTAAACTCTCTGTTAACAGGCAGCTACCTTTAGTGGGAGTTGCCCATGTCTGGTGTGAAACACATTCATCTGGGTGATTGGAAAAGTATTGCGGGATGCCTTACTTTCTTAGGTAAAAATATGAAATCAGTTTTCCAATTTGATCGGATTGGTTTAAATCACTTTTTTTATTTAAAATTAATATTTTCTACTTTTGGTGAGATTTTAAGAAAATTGCCACCCACCCTCCATTTCTTGGCATGCATGTGGTCGTTCAGTACTCATGTGTGGTATGTACGGAGGAAGAAGAAAGGCAGTGCTATGTCTTCGGTACCGGTGTGTTACTTGTCTGCCGGTTCTATCCTCAATCGCTGTTACATTCTTGACTTTTTAAGACTTGGTTTAGTCTGAAGAGGGTTTGCCTCTGCAGACTTTCTCAAAATGCAAAATTCCTACTTTTGGTGACTACAATTAAAGAGTCTTCCTAACTAATCCCTTTCCTCCTGCCTTTGCCTCGCAGCTTTGGCTTTGTGGACTTTAACAACGAGGACGACTGCAAAGCAGCAAAGGAGGCCATGGAGGAAGGCGAGATCGACGGCAGCAAGGTGACCCTGGACTACGCCAAGCCCAAGGGCGAAGGCGGCTTCCGTGGAGGTCGAGGCGGCGGCGGGTTCGGCGGCGGCGGCCGTGGCAGAGGAGGTCGCGGCGGTTTTGGCGGCGGCTTCGGAGGCGGCTTTGGTGGTGGCTTCGGCGGTCGCGGCGGTGGCGGCAGAGGAAGGGGAGGCCCACGTGGAGGTGGACGCGGACGTGGTGGCTTTGGAGGTAAAGGAATCATATTTGTTTAGAAATGTGTCAAAAAGCAATCTGAGGTTTCATTGTTTTCATAATTGGAAAATGGAGCTGATGTCAACCAACTTTACTGAATGTTCATGGTATCAGATTTTCATGCTAGGACTGGATCATACTTTTTCCCTTCACTGTTGAAGTTTGGCTTTGTGGATGTTTGAACTTGTCAACTAAGTTGCCTTTGTTGTGATTTCAGGTGGAAGAGGTGGTGGCGGTGGATTTGGCGGCAAACCCCAGGGGAAGAAGATCAAGTTTGACGACTAAATCCTTAGTCTATTTTACTTTTTTGAATGGACTCTGGTTTCATCACTTTTCAGAGCTTTTGGACATTCCAGAAAGCGTCATTGATATATATTTAACTGTTAACGGGCATTTTAGCCCTTTATTTAGACCCCCCAAACCTCCCCCACCCTTGTGTGCCAGAATGGTACTTTTGACCTTCTCAGCTCAAGTGCTTTGTGTGAGTACTGAATGTCCCAAATGCAAACCTGCACCTCTCGCCCTCATTAGCTTAACTTGCTTTTCCGAAGGAGTAAAATGGAACGGGTCTGGCAAACAAATTTGCTGTGAAAAATGCGCTTGTCTTTGTCAGATACATTGTGTAAATTTAAACAGTTTGTATGATTTCATTTTACCTTTTGTAAAAAAAAAAAAAAAAATACACTTGTATCCATATGTTTTTTTTTTTTGTTTTTACTTTGTCTTTAGTTTGCTTTAGGTGCCAAGTTTTACTGTAATGTGCAAAGCATATTTTGATAGAAGATGAGTCGAGAGTTGAGCGTGTTGAAAATGGCAAAGATGTTCGGTCATGTTTGTTTGGTGGGGCACAGTCAGTGTCTGAGTCACAGAGGATCAAAGGCCTCTTGTCTATGTAACATAAAATATTTGTAGTGCATTGACTAATTTTTTTCCCCATCCGAGAATCTCAAGATTTTCACGTGATTAAATAAAACCTTGTAGGTGGTGATTTTTAAATGTCTGTCCTCATTGCACCCAATGTGAAGCATTGACTTTAAGTATCAGCAGGGTCCCACAGGCTTGAAATACTTGTGAATTATCAAGTTGCTGTTGGCTAACTACATCTAATGCAATGCAATACAACATCCCTGCAATAAATTCTACCTTTTGTGAAGCTTGAAGCATTTGTTGTCAAGACTGTCAGTTGTTGATTCAACTCTAGTATTCATGCAGAATGATTTATAGTACTGTTGAATTGTATTGCATTAAAGATAGGGCTGTCGACGTTAACCCGATAAAGCGTTAACGCAAATTTGTTTTACTGCCACCAATTTCTTTAACACATTAATGCAATCGATCCCTCAGAGGTTGTTGCAGGCTCAGTTTTAAAGCTAGAGTGAAGATGCTGGCATCATAAGAAACTAGGAAACCCAATGAAGCTATTGGTACCAACCATGTCCTACTAGCTATAAGGAGGCCAAACGACGCTCCAAACTTGTGCTAAATTTTGGCAAGGAAAAACTGACGAGGCAATTTTCAAAGGGCTCCCATCTGACCTCAACATATGTGAATGAAAATCACCCACGAGTCTCCCCTTTACAGACATGCCCACTTTATGATAATCACATGCAGTTTGGGGCAAGTCATAGTCAAGTCAGCACACTGACACACTGACAGCTGTTGTTGCCTGTTGTGCTTGAGTTTGCCATGTTATGATTTGAGCATATTTTTTTATGCTAAATGCAGTACCTGTGAGAGTTCCTGGACAATATTTGTCATTGTTCTGTGTTAATTGATTTCCAATAATAAATATATATATACACTTGTAAAAGCAGCATATTTGCCCTCTCCCATGTTAAGAGTATTAAATACTTGACAAATCTCCCTTTAAGATACATTTTGAGCAAATAAAAAATGCGATTAATCGTGATTAACTATGGTCAATCATGCGATTAATTGCAGCCCTAATTAAAGATGTTTATTAAAGTGTTCAACCCAGCTGACAGATTGTTTAAAACCTGTTTTTTATCATGTAAATTATATAAATGGATGGAAGGTGGTCATATTTGTAAGCCGAAAATATTTGCGGTCCAAGAGCAACAATTCCAACTGAAACGTAACCTAGCCTTTGTTATGATTGATTAATATGCATCGCTGTTTAGTCGGCTGAAAATAGCTGATGGAGGACATGCCGCTTCCTATCCACAAGGTGGTGGTGTCCGTCAAGTAGCCTTCTGGTGTAATCACACCTCTGTGTCAGTGTTCTCTAAAGGGGAAACGGCATACTGAGTTATTGTATGCAGGTGATGCTAAATTGTGCGTTGATGGGCCATATGTTAGTAGAACTTCTTAGACTTATATACATATTTCTTATACTAACATCAAATACAACTAGAAGGGGAAACAGTGGGTGAAGGCTTTTTCACAGAAGACATTTTGACATGTCACTGAGGAAAAGCCCCGGTGTAAATAACATTAAACAATGGCTGAATTCCATGTAGCTGCTTTGATTTCAGGTTCCTGGTATCATGCATGCTGATTCGCTGTCACTCTCACCGGGACACTTGAACGGAGCAGAGCCAAAGTTGGTGTTATTAGTAACAGTGCTTTTCCTACTGTGACGAGCCAAAATGTCTGCTGTGAAAAAGGCTTATATGATCTGGACTCTAAAATCATCAAGCATGCAAGGGGCTCTGCCACGAACTGTTTGAGCACTTACTGTATATTCTTACTAAATGGAAATTGAAAGGCTTATATGCCATGTGTTTAATACATCCAGTGCTTTGGTGATGCCGATGAGAGAGCTATAAAACTGCTGAAAATTAAGATTTTGGTAGCAACCCATCAGCACCTTTAAAACTCAGAATCAACTTTATTTGTTGCTTCGGCATACAAGGATTTTAACTGCAGTTTGTATAGCTGTTGGTATACTTACACAGTGCCGAGAACAAAAGTACAGGGAGATATGCAAAGAACAGAGGTGCCCAAACTTGTTTCCTTGGAGGGCCAAAACTGAAAGTTAATAGTGGGGCATGAGCCAAAAGCAAACACCCATTTTACTTTATTGTGTTGTTAAGATGCAAAATGGTACGAGGATCACCTCAATTGCACCAAACAGACTTCCTGCACACAGTGTCATGAATAAATAATTTTAATAATAAGTAGGGATCACTTTTACCTCACATTTGTTTTTGCTAGAAAACATTTGGCGTGACCAATCAAAACACATGTTGGCCTCACTTTGGGCAATCTGACATAGACTAACAGCTAAAACACAGACAGCGGAGCAAACAAACAGCAGTTAGATACAGGCAAGTTTGTGGGGGAAAAAAAGATACATATACACAATGTACATTATCTATATATACCGTTCAAACTGTTACTATAAAGTCTTATATTTCAGATTTCTCGGTGTGACTTTAACAGTGACCCTGAGCTGCTGGACAGGTCTCTGTTGTCAGTGACACTAGCAGACATAACAGGCGACAGCAGTATGCTGTCATCCCTTGGCCCTGGTAGCTGAACAGGGATCTTTGTTCGTGAAGGTGCCTGGGTGGTGAGGCACTGATCTGATGATGGCACCACTGAATACCTCCATTTAGAGATTTGTTGCCCCCCCCGCCGTGAACGGTGACAGAGGTCATGCTGGCTTTTCTCTGTGGCGCTATGTCAGCTATCTAGAATGACCTGTGTGCTTTCTTTTCTCTTGACTTCACCTTTGTGCTGCTTTTCAGTTCATATTGCTATACATCATTTCTCTCCTGCTTTCCTGTTTCTTTTTTTTTTGTATTTTCCCCTTCTTTAACTAACTTAAAGGGACTGTTTGTAACTTTTTAAGCATATAAATGTAGCGGGTCGCCACACATGCGCGCTCGCATATGTGCGTTCGCGTGTGGCCGCTGCCTCTCCTCCTCTGCCTGCTTGCCTTCACTCAGACAGCGCGCGCGTTTTCGCTCAGCTCGCTCCACCTCTAGTCGCTCACTCCACACTGCAGAAGAGTTAGTTTAGCTCTGAGAATATCTAGTGAATGTACAGTGGACGTTTGTGCAGAAATAACTGCTGCAGCTCCTCCAGACCAACAGAGGTTTCCCGTGTCTTGTGAAGTGACAGAGCTCCTCAGGGAGTAACGTTATCGTCTCGTTACCGACCGGGTGCCGGTGTCTCCCTGCTCTCTCCGGCTGCGGGCGGAGAGAGCAGGGAGACACGCTGCAGAGCCCCGCTGCATCAACCTGCGCTGAGGCAGGAAAAGCCAACACTAAGATCAGATCTAAATCATGTTCATGGAGAGACCTCCGTCTGGTCAGCTAACATTACTGCCAAGCAGCTGAAATATAGAGTGATATTGTGCTTTTAGCTGACGTGTGTCTCCTCACTGTTTTGAGCGATGCTCGTTCAGGTATATTTAGAGCGAGCAAGCGCGAGCTCGACGCTGACTTTCGTTGATTTCACGGCCACAGGTGTCGCTGTTAAGAAGCATTTCTGAAAGTTACAAATAGTCCCTTTAATACGCAAATTCACTTTATCTTGACAAAATGTTGTAGCTTTGCTTGTCCCCTTTTCCCTAGGTTAGAGGCCATTTGAAGACAATGGGATAAGTTAAAAAAGGTAACAGCTCAGAGGAAAGAGTTATGGGCAATGGCTGGAGGAATGGAAGCTTTGGTCAGAACAATGAAGAGTGTGAACATTAAAAACAGAGATACAAGTTATTCTTCAGAAATCTGGTTTCTGGGTCACATGGACCAGAAATCAAAAGAGTGAGAGATTTCAGTAGTAAACAACAGGAAAAGTAAATAGAGATGAATGAAGCGGAGAGAAACAAATCTGATTGTCAGACTGAGGAGCCATCGGTATGCAAGACAAAGGCACCTGCTTCTGAGCACGATTCACAATAGCAAACCAATATCAGATGAGTACCCACTAGAGAATGAGCCAGAAGACGGACAATAAAAGATGTCATTGCAGAGTGGAGTTCAAGTAGAGGAAGCAGTCACAGATGAAGAATTACATAACAATGTGGCAGACGACAAGCAACAGAGACCAACCTCAACATGGAAAGACATGGAACAAAACACCATGGAGAAAGTTGTGAGTGGTATCAAAGAGGTTCACAATTACAGTGAATAGAAAGAAATAGCAAAACAACTTCTCCGCCCGGTTCAGCAAAACTGAGGCAACCGTGGACCAACGTGTTGTACAACAGTTTCTGAATGAAAAACCCCTGCTGTACCGACTTCAAGAGCCAGCATATCAAAAATCCTCACAGCTGGAAAAGAAATGGTCCTCATTTAAACATCAGTGTGATTTGTACATTCCCTTACTGCAGTGCAAAATACTTCTTTAAAAGGAAAAGGGAGCCAGTGGGAGACACCCTGGTTAAGATATCTGCGATACAAAGAGGAAAAACTGGACACAAAAATTTAAAAGAAAATTCAAACCAACAGCAAATACAAGAAGAGGGAGGATTGCAAGAGCTCTTAAAGGAGTGAGCCAACTCCTCTATAGTAAAATACAAACTGAACCGTGATATACTTGCATTTTTTTCACTTTCAAAAGGATGAGTTCTGTTGAAATAAGGACCTGCCCAAAACTGCTGTTGATGCTGTTTGGGTGAGACTTGATGTTTAACTGTTTTCAAACATCAATAGATTATCTGAATAGTGGGTAATCTGCAGATAATATGAAGTGAGATTCCAGGGATAACATTAAATTGATCAAATATACTATACTTTTATGTATTATAGGTTACCTAAAGTTTACATTTTCTTAATGTTTAACGTATTTAACATCATGTTTTATTGTGGAACTTGTACACGATGGCAACAGAGGATGTCATTGCAGAGAGGAGCCTAACCTGAACATGGAAAGACATGGAACAAAACACCATGGAGGAAGTTGTGGGTGGTATCAAAGAGGTCCACAATTACAGTGAATAGAAAGAAATAGCAAACAACAGTTCCACTGCCCGGTTCAGCAAAACTGAGGCAACCATGGACCAAAATAATCCTTTGGGGAAAATTAGGAACATGAGGACAATATGTCAACACCTCGGTCCCTTTCCACTCCCCGAACAGGAGCAGCATCGGCCAGCTGTGTGTCACCAGTGGGCACAGCACATGTACAAAGCCACCTGTGTGACTGTGCTTCCTCTTTTTGGCCCATTACCCCCTAGAAGCCAGGCCTAAATTAGAGGGTGCGTAAAGCTAACCGTGCTCTATGTCTGCGACATGTAATACATGCATATTTAATATTTCAGGTCGCCAGAGTTTGTGTGTGAATATGTGGGCACATAGCTTCCAACAATGTGCCTGGTTGTACAGGGCATTAATGAATCATCGACTGCATTTAGCCAGAATCTGTCAAAGCCTATTATGTCCCATTAAATCCTCACTGGCACTCAGTAGGTCCATTTCTGCATGAGGTAGGTGAGCAGGTTCACCTGTTCAACAGATACTATTTCCTGTGGTGCCCGTCTTGCACACCACAATCACTACTCTGGATTTCTGCAGTTTTAACGTGAAGATGCAGAGGAGGGAGAGACGGGCAATGGTCTGGACGGTGTGCAGCCTCGGTGGTCCGGGATTTCTTCGACTTTTGAATGCTAGCGGTGTTGAAAGAAAGTGCCTGCAAGAGGTGAGTTCAAGATAAGGAGGCACACGTCCCATTCACAAGTTGTCATTGCCTTCTCAAACACCTCAAGGGACATCTTTAAGTCATCTGCGTCTATCATTTTCTTCGGGTGATATGCATGGTTAATGGTTGAAGGAGAGGCCAGTCTGTCCAGCAGCTTCTAACCAATTGTACAGTCTGCCTGCAAGGCTGCCAAGTCTTCTTCTCTCTATGCCTGGAGCACAGTATTGGGCTTCCTGCAGCAAGATGGAGTGCTCTAGAGCCATGATGGTGATGGCTGCCAGTCCATCTCCTGCATCTGCCTGCACAACATTTAATGTATTGATTTGTGTACATAGACACAAATTTAATTTTTTTCGTGATGGTCAGCACAAAACCAATTTGTATGTAATCTACGTAATTGTGAACTGGGAAATATAGAGAGCGATAAATGCTGCATAGGGAGGAGGTCAGGTTGGATGGGCGGTTCAAAATAACACAGGACTTTTGCCCAGGAGACCGGTGTCCGTCCCCCGTGTGAAACCACAAGTCAAAGTTGATTTATTTGTCACGTAACTTCCGTACTTAAGTTAAAGCACTTCCGGTGTTATTTTAACCCAAACCATGATCTTTTCCTAAATATAACTCAGTAGTTTGTTGCCTAACCAAGTCGATCTTGTAACGGGTAGTGATTGGACACAATTGCAGCACTCAGGAGACTGAAAACAATTGGTAAAAACTTTTAATGCCAAACTCAGTAGCTCCACAGCCGGGCAGATAAAGCTGCACACAGAACAGTTCAACAAACCAGCGGTGACTCTCCACAAGTCTCTGAATACCCGGTGCGTTCGGCAGGCCGAACCAGAACGAGAAACAGGACCCCTGGAGACCACAGGTAAGTAGATGGGAAAACTCACTCTGTAGCGTCGTCAGAGGAGGAAAACGCCAAGCAACGCCAGGCAAACAGGAACCAAGAACTCAGAAGCAGCTCTCAGGGTCGGGGATAGAAAACTGGCGGCTTTACTGGGAATCAGACTAAACAGGGAGGTCAGAGGCAGGCGGGGTCGGCAACAGGAAATCAGTCCGGAATAAAGTGCTGGAGAGTCTTGCACAAAGGGCGAAGAACAATCAGGCAAAGGGTGTCTGTGAGGCTGGTTATATACTGGCAGTGAGCAGTGAGGGTAAACAGAGTTGCCTTGATGAGGAGGGTGTGGCTGAAGCTGAGGAGTGGAAAAGTCAGGGTGAATGGAAAATTACTGAATGGGAGTGACTGGGCATGCAGAAATGAGCAGGTGACCGGTAATGCAGAACTGTGACAGATCTATTCTTAAACCTAAGTGGTTTTATTTTTTAAAAGACTGGAGCAGAAATTGACACTTGCTGTTGTGTTGCTGGACATTCACAGGAAAACGCATGAAAACATTGTTGAAAGTCGTGCTGAGCGACACATACACTCACCGGCCACTTTATTAGGTACACCTTGTACCTAATAAAGTGGCCGGTGAGTGTATGTACATGAATCAAATAGACTACATTTCGTGACTATTTCAGGAACTGCCGTGAGACTGTGTTGGATTGGATTCATTTCCCCATGGGGATTAATAAGGTAGTATTCAATTCTGATTCATAAACAGGAGTGCAAACTCATCAGGGGTGAAAAAGGTGACAAAGATGCGAACCCCCTAGGGGTAAATGTGAATTTACAGTCAGTTTTGGCGTTCAGGATTTATTCGTTCTAAACAACAGTGGCAGCTCCTAAGAGGTTAGCGTGGATGCTACAATGGCATCAGTTATATCAGAAATGGAGATTATTTCCTCAAGAGCAAAGAACAGCACTGAAGGCTTTGAGTTTGAGTGAGTTTGATTAACAAATGGCTCATACAATCATCTACCAAGTATTTTCTGTGCTTGCCCTTTTCAGAACAGTTTCTAGGGTGAGGTTAAGGGGCTTGTGCGGTCTCGCAGAATAAGAACTCAAATGTATTTGTCGGGCATTACAACACGCTTTTAATCAAGAATGTTTTTCAATTTAAAAAACTACAATAAGAAATTAGAAAAAAGAAATAGGAAAAAAAGAGGCCAAAAGGCACCAACAGAAGCACACATGCAGGACACAGGGAAAAGATATATGCCAGCGCAGTAATACAACTACTTTTCAGTCAGGAGGTAAGCCAGCCTCATGAAGAGAGGAATAGACATGAGCACTAACTGACTACAAAAAGCCTGTAAGGAGTTCAGACTGTAAGATCTGAAGCTCAGTACTCATGCATTAGTGATTTGTTCTCAGAAGAGAATTAGTGTGTCACTCATGTCGTTATCATATCAACATTACAGTAATTATACCAGTAAGTGTGGGCAGAATTCTAGATATAGGTTTGAATGGGTGGTATAGAGAGGGTGGAGGTGAGGGAGAATGACAGAGTGATAGAGCGTGTGTGTGTGTACTGCATGTGTGTGATCGTCAGTGAGGCTTGAGGAGTGAGCGACAGACCAGGAGGAGAGTGGACGGAGAGAGCGGCACATTGTTTACAGCGAGGGAACACATCAGAGGTAAGAAGATTTACGCTCTTTGAAAAAGCTATTTCTCATGAGTTTAGGGATAATTCACAGTAATGTGTATCTACTATAAAAATCACTTTATGATTCAGTGCCTCAAACATATAGAGCATCCTGGTGGGTGTTCTCATGTAATCAACCAGTGTATACTTTTGCAATTCACCTTTTTTTAACTTTTGTTTCAATGCTAGGATTGTTTTTACAACATGAAATAATAGATATCACATATTAAAATCACTTCACATGCTTTTATTATTAGAAGCTAATATAATAAAAGGAGCAAGGCTTCACTAAACTGATACAATCTCCCGTATGTGAATACTGATTATCATATTCTATTTTAACATTTTGTTCATAAATAACAGGGACAATGCACATTATTGGACTTTTTTGTTCATTCTGTTTATCTCTGTAATATTTGCGCGTGAAACCAACAAAATAAAATTTGCTTAGGCTACAACACCGAGGCTATAATTTAATTTGTGTGTAGTCTGTCATTACCAAAGTGGTGTCTGTATGTTTAAGCCACTGCCAAGATTAGCGTAACAGGATTGTGGGAGGAAAAGTAATCGAAGTAAAACCCTGAAATGTCATTGGAGTACAGAATCTACCCAAGAAAAACTAATATTTGATCCTGGCTTACTAAATGCAAACTTGCCTTTTGAGCAGTGCCCTGGTGGCTCATTCAGCCAGAAATCATACAACGTAAAAAGGATATGCTGAGTTTAAACACAAATAGGACCAAATAGGTCATCTCTCTCCTAGACTCTCTTTCCTCCTCCTGCTTTTAACGTTGTAACATACCCAATATGAATAAATAAGTATAGCTGTACAAATAAAAAGAAAATGACAGTGACCAGAAAAGCTCATCATTGGAGTCATAATTGTGAAGACGGAGCATAAATATCAAATGAAGTCATAAAAGGTGCTGTATGCTCATACAGAATAGAGAGACAGAGCTGGCCTGTCTCAGTGCATCAAGTGATGGATCAGAATGTCTGTGGTGTTATTAAAGTTTTAGCTTAACATGACTTGAGGGCAGAGAGAGCATCTGAGAAATTCCACTTTCAGATTTTGCACGATTTCCACAGACTACATAGAAACATAAGTGAGTAAAAGTAAGCAGCAGGCATTCATGCACTTCCAAATTCAGCAATTTTTGATGCAGTAAAATAAAGTAGCATGGTCACGTTGACATTGGTGCAAAAGATGGTTGTTATTTTGATCTGTTCACTTTTCTCAAGGCACTTGATTAGAACTTGTGATGTGGATTATTCATGGCATAACTCTGAAGAGAGAGAAAAACATAACGATGTCTGCTCTCCAGAGACGAGAACTATGGCAGACCGGCCCTCGCTCTCCATCTGTTGCTCCTTTTTTCCCCTTTAGTGAAGCGGCACACTATTCAGCCATTTTTCAGATGTCCTGCCTTCTAGGCAAGGGGTTGGATAGTTTCTTAGAGTCTCATGTGAGTGGGTTAACAGTTGTAGAATAGATATGACTTTGGTGTTGGAGTGAAAGCTGCTTTCATGGATGCTGCTAAGTTTTGTCGTTAGCCCAGAGCCAAAGCTGCTTCTAGTCACTGGATTGGCAAACTGTACTGTTTGTAATGAGCTGTATAATCTAGGCAGCCCTTAGAAAGACAGAACCATTGTAAAAGTTCTGCATCTTATTGCATCCACTGCAAGTAATAGTCAACAACTGCAGCACAGTTGTGTTAAGTAAATGGATTTGTATTGTATGTTTACATCCTGGACAGGTTGCCAGACTATCACAGGGCTGACACATAGAGACAGACAACAATTCACACTCATATTCACACCTACGGGCAATTTAAAGTCAACAATTAACCTAACCTGGACATCTTTGGACTGTGGGAGGAAGCCAGAGAATGACCTTTAATCATTGCCTTCAAAAGCAGATCCATTTCCCACTGGAGATCTTTACTGATTGACTATACAGCCCGTTTGCACGAAAAAGGCGTATGAATGACACAATAATACGCAAGGCATTTAGCGTGCAGTAAGAACTCCTTTCTTGCTTTTGGTCTATGTAGTCTGTACTGACTGCAACGTAAACACATGGCAGGCGGGTGGGGAGGTGTATGGGTCCAACAGACACACAACCTTTAACCAGGATATCGGTGTTCAAGACCAGTGCTTTGTTTTGTAAGTTACGTTACTGAGGTTTGGCACGTTTTTTAATGACGCGTGTGATGTGTTTTCCATATATAACTATGACGTTTTTCGTAAACCTAACTAAATGGTTTTGTTGCCTAAACCTAACTGTGAACCTTACCGCACTTTTGTTGCGTGGCGTACAAATGGCACGCGGAAGGCGGCGTACAAAAGACACGCAAAAAGCCTAAAATCCGCATTTCACGCGGAATGTCCTTGTAATGTTGTGCTTCTTATACGTCTTCCTATGAGACCGGACTATAATCTACCACATAACCTCAGACATTTCCATATGTGGCCAACAGGTGATCAAATGCAGTTTGAAATCCTTCACCAGACAAACACTTTCTTTAATTAATTTTGGGACAAAGTGTGTTTTCATTTATTTTGGGTGAAAACAGGTCATGACTCTCAGATGGACACGGAAATCAACTTGAGATGTGCTTAGCATAAAATATTGCACTGAATCCAAATCGATGTAGAGTTAGGGAGACATTTTAACTAGAGTATTAGATATACATGATTTGCAGAATGCTCATGAGGAAGATATGATGCATCATCCATAAATATATCAAAGCCACTGCTGATCCTGGATCCTGCAGAACTTAAATATTCATCACATCTATCTTATGAAGCATACTATGTTATTATTTGGAATATGCATTGGACAGAGTACTGATATGCTACACCCCAAGCTCGTCTATGAGATTTCCATCTGCAGAAGATGCTAATATAGTTTCTAAAAGATGTTCAGCCACCTGGGGATATATGGTATGAAAACCCAATTGATAAAAGAAGTAGTGTATGGCACGGTAGTGGCTGCACTCTAAAGCCACAGGGAAATGGTTTATGGTATGCAGCTCGTTATAATGCGGTGGATATGCTTCCACTGTACGCTGACAACATGCCTTACCACTGATTGGGTTTATAACTCTGGGGTCGTGGAAGTCTCCCGTGATTGCAAAAGCCCTCACTACCGACTTTTAATAACATTTCTGTCACGGATGCATTTACCGACTTAATTTAAAAATTGTCCTGCAGTGCACCGTTCTGCCGTTCAAAGTGTTCTCATGCAACGATATGTTTGGTATCTTACGAAAAGTTATTCCTCATTTTTTGTGCATTTTCCTAAAAATGTCCAGCATACCACTCCAGTCTTTTCAAAATAAACTTTACAGGAAAAACTACTTAGTTAGGATTAGGAAAAGATCGTGGTTAAGTTACACCAAACCAGAAGAGGCATAACTTAAGTATGGAAGTTCTATGACCAAAAATACTCAGTTGGGTTTAGGAAAATATCGCGGTTTGAGTTAAAATAACTCCGGAAGTGCCGTAATTTAAGTACGGAAGTTACGTGGTCTCACACAGGACACAAACTGCAGTCTCCTGGGAAAAAGTCTGGTGTTTTTTGACTGACCCATCCACCACGACCTCCTCCCTACACGGCTTTCGCAGCTATTTAAACTTGTTCACAATTACGTGGATTACATATGAATTGATTTTGTGGGATGTATATGAATTACAGTGCATTTACTTTTCGTACAGTAGGTACTGCTATGAACGGTGTGTGAGAACAGCCTGCGCCGTTACAACAATCCGTCACTTGTTCTTATGTTATGTTCACACTACCAGTGGCAAAAGCAACCAAACGGTCAGTGTGGCCAGTTCGCTCAAGAGCTCGTTGACGTAGTTATGTTGTTAAATTGCACTGGGGACAGCATTTAGTTTTTTTAGATGGAACGGAACAGGGTGAAACAAAAACATATGATTGGTTGACGATTTACTGAGTAATTGGAGCACTGGTAAAAACCAGCTCAACTTTATTTGTAGCGCGTCAGGCAGCGACAATGTCGGGCGTCAGTTTGTAGCTTCATGTCACCGGCTTCAATTGAAAATGACTCCTAATGTCGCGTTGTCGCCCGCAGTGTGAACACAGGATTATAATCCATCCAGAGGCTTGGTAATCCATCAAGGAAACACAAACAACTCTTCGTAACTAACAGTAACTAACTAACGTTACTGTTTTGGTGAATAATATTTCTGGCAGACATATTGACTCTCTCCTCTCCAATCACAGGCCGTGATATTAGGTGGTGAACCGTGCACAAAGCACTACGGCGCATCGACGATTTACAAAAGCGATTGGAGAGATCTATGGTGTAAACTGAGCATTAAGAAATCTACTACATCATACTGTAGAAGTGACCTTCAGAGAGTGAATAGACATAAATGATATATAAAATAGATGGATAGATAAAAATGTAAACCGTTCTGTTTGTCTGTGTAACAGAAAATGATTGAAATCTTGAAACATTCAAATTCTGTTTTTCTTTTTCTTCTGACTTCTTGACCTTATACCATTTACAATATCATGTGATGTCACTGCAGCATACATACTCAAATAGCCAATGTTGTGCTGAAAAAAAAATACTTGCTTGTGCTTTATAGTACTGAATTTATACATGGCTCAGACCCCATTAAAACCACTATCTGTCTAGACACAAAATGCATCCTGATGAAATACACAACACGGTAACTCTCTGCCGGAGAGAGGAAAGACCTCTGACTGATATATGTAAATGTATGGAAAAGTCATTGTTGTGTTTTCCTGCTTATCCTCGATGGTCATTCATTAAACTGTCAGGAAAGCGTTTTCCTGTCTTTCTCATTATGCAGCGCTCACTTGGAAAAATGTAAAGATCGGTATATTTTACCTTCAAGTTAGAAATTAATATTCAGCTAACTGGCTCGTTCCTTTTTCTCCTACATCAGCTCAAGTCTGCCAGAAGCAACAAAAGCTCCACTGTTAGCATTTCATCAAACATTCTTATGTTATGAACTTACAAATCAATAATATATCAAAAATCCTTTACAAGCAAACAGACATTTAATGATGGACTTATCAACATGACGGATGTTTTTGAGTTCCTATAAAGCCCTTCACGCTGGAATATAATTATTACCAAATTACTTTCCTCCAACTGGAACTTCAAAAGCCTCCAAAGATGTAATATACAAAGAGTCACTGCTTTCTGATGTGTGTTCCTTTGAACAGCAGGTACAGTACACCTCAAGGACATACTGCTGACTATGAGAATCTGCTGATATGCCACTGTAATGCATGAGCAGTGGCCTAAAGGTCAGAGAAAGCTAGTCTGGTTCTCTTTAAAGGGAAATCTAAAAACTCCACCCACCGACACCTCTAAAGTTCACTCAATAACACATTATATCTCGTGTGTTTAATCTGTATTTGACCAAAGTGTACATAACTACTTTTTTTTTTCCGTTATGTGCCGAAAATATCTCGGCTGGGAATGGTAATTTGGGGTCTCTACTGGTTGCTTGGCAACCAGTCCTTGCGAAGAAATAGTCTGGCACATAACACCCCCTCCACCCCTGACCCTCCAAAAAGCTAATTGTCCTTTTTTACACAGATTCCACCCATTTCCCAAAATGTACTATGAAACAGATTGCAGTCCAGCTGCCAACAGATCAGACTTTGTACTGGACAACTTCCAGGTGTCAATGCGTGGCTGCGTGAATCTGCTCTGAATATATAGTGAACTGAAGAAGTAGTATTTGGCTTCTCGCAGGAAGTGATATAACACTATTACACCTACAATGATGGGCCACTAGAATCGAGTGACTCAGTGCTTTGAGAACACACTGTACAGTTAATAGAAAGGATCTCCTAGAAGGGAGACAAGCTCAGAACGCTGTATTCATTATGTACCTGACTCACAGAAGGAGTAGAGCCCCCGCCATGACCACTCTCCACCCTCCAGCCACTGAGCTTTAAATTGTCAAGGTAATAGAATAAAGACTTCCATAAGACCTTTTATTGCATGTCTTTATAAGTGCTCTTGCTACAAAGCCTCCGCCTTCAATTTCCCTGTCCTCTTGCCAGTGAAGCATTTCTACTTATTGGACAGTTTGAAGAAATGCTAAAGTGAAATGATACATTTAGTAATATTCCTTATTTTTTTCATTGTCAATAAATCCCATGAAAAGACCAAAACTGACAAGAAATTGTACATGAAGCCTGATATACAATAGCTCATTCCTCTGTGTCATACTCTATTGTTGTGCAAAATTACTAAAAACACATCAATGAGCAACATGTGTATTCATCCATGATTGAAAATAGTCCCTAAAACATGCGCTATTTACTCCTGTTTGAGTAATGTTTGATAAAAACTACAGTGCCCGGCTGTTTTAAGAAATTACCAACCCCCTTTTTTCAAAAATAGAAAAGATAGAATTCTTGTTTCAGGCGAATGTAAGTCCAATATTCATTCTCCTTTCAGCTTTGTTTTGGTCTCCACCAGCTCCAGGGGAAAATACCTGGTTCTTTAGCAGCTAAATGCTCCTCAGTGTTCACCAGCTTGTTCGCTAACCCTGTCTGTCTGCCGTTTGGTGTCGAGCAGGTAGTTTACAGTTGGTTTTTAGAGCTTTTTTGATGAAATGATTTTAATTAGAGCTGTGACACAAAACCAGAACAGTAAAGCTGTTGGCTGTAAAAACAAAACAATGAGCTGAAAGACTCTAAAACGCTCTAGAGCGGAGGAAAACTGCAGTCAGGTGTTATCTGTGAGTTTCTCGCTATGAATGACCAGGGCTGTAGTCAAGACCAACTTAATCGAGTCCAAGTCCAGTCCAAGATCACATCCACCAAGTCCCAAGGCAGTCGAGACCAAGTCGAGACCGAGTCCTGTTCAAGACCATAACAGGCAGTAGTGTCTTTCCAATGCTAACATAGTGATTAAGAAGTTACAGAGATAATCGATCTTCTAACATCAAACTAGTCGATACATAAAATTTAGGTTTGAGGACTAACACAGGTTTCTACAGGTTTGTCAAGGAGGAGGCGGAGATGTATTATTTTTTCACGCATCATGTTGGTAAAATCAGGCAAAGTTCTGTACAACTGATCCTGAATCAGCAGCCAGAAACAATTTGACCAGTTCTCAATATCCAAGCCAGAGACCAAGACATGTCCTAGTCCAACAAGGAACAAATCCAAGACGAGCGCAAGACTTCAAAAAAGTTATCTCAAGAACGAGACCGGACTCGATTACTAGCCCTGCAAATGACCCCTTTCTCATCAAACAAATAGATTTAATTATAATATAACACTATTTACTGTATCTTACAGAGTGTCTGACTGCTGACTGGCATCAACAAAAGTACGCCTCTGATGGTTACTTTTCAATTAGTTTCAAGAATATTCTGCATATTTGTGTTGGATGAAGCACCGAAGCAAAGTTTTGGAGTTCTGCTACAATACCAGGAAACAGATGGCGATTCAAGTTTAATCAATCACTCAGCCTTCTGTTTACTGTCAAAATTGTCAATTCAAAAGTCATTGGCAGAAACAGCAGTCATAGCTAATCTAATTCAGATTTTCCGAAACTGGTCAGGAAACATAATGTCAAGATGTGAAACAATTCCTTCCTCATTTGTGCTCATCTGTTCAACCATGATTAGAAATCAATTTTGCATAAATGTCATTACCTTTAAATTGTTCTCATGTGTGTTCACAACCTTTGCTCTAAAATGGCATTTAATACTGATGTCTGTTTCATCTTTTTTTTCCTCAGAGAGCGAGTCACTTCAGCAGGATGTCAGCTTATAACTGCTCTTTTGATCTAATGGCTGAAAAAGGTGGTGGGCTTTGTCCTCCGGAGGAAAAGTGTATCAATCTGACCTCGGTGGTGAATGGAAGCCACATTGATCTGGATGACGCATGTCTGACAGAGGAAGAGTACCTGGAGAAATATCTGGGGCCTCGTCGATCTTCTGTGTTCCTTCCCGTCTGCCTCATCTACCTGGTCATCTTCCTGGTAGGAGTGGTGGGGAATGCGCTGACGTGCATTGTCATTGCACGCAACAAAGTGATGTGGACGCCAACAAACTACTACTTGTTCAGCCTGGCGGTGTCAGACCTGCTGGTGCTGCTGCTCGGCATGCCATTAGAGCTGTATGAGCTGTGGGAGAACTACCCTTTCCTCCTGGGGAAGGGCGGCTGCTACTTTAAAACGTTCATATTCGAGACTGTTTGCTTGGCGTCTATCCTCAACGTGACAGCGCTGAGTGTGGAGCGTTACATCGCTGTGGTGCACCCGCTACGCGCAAAGTACGTCGTAACGCGCACCCATGCTAAGCGGGTCATCCTTACGGTGTGGGGTGTGTCGGTGTTGTGTGCTTTGCCGAACACAAGTCTGCATGGCATCGCCGTCCTTCACAATCGCTCCACCGGCCCTGCTGGGAACATAACCGTGGAGATCCCTGACTCAGCGATCTGTATGCTGGTGAAACCGCGCTGGATTTACAACCTGACCATCCAGGTGACCACCTTGCTATTTTTCATGCTGCCCATGTTCACCATCAGCGCTCTCTACCTGCTCATTGGGTTGCAGCTGAAGCGGGAGAAGATGCGTCAGACGCTGGAGGCGAAGACGGGCTTTGGACAGGATAGCTTCTGCAACATCCGAACACAGCAGCAGAAGGCACGGCGCCGGCAGGTCACGAAAATGTTGTGTGAGTATCAAACAAGTATGGAGGCCCTCTGGGGTCACGTAGTAGAAGAAAAAACTTCACTCATCACTCACTATATAGTAGACTACACCTGCATAGTGACTCACTGTATAGTAGACTATACCTGCATAGTGACTCACTGTATAGTAGACTATACCTGCATAGTGACTCACTGTATAGTAGACTATACCTGCATAGTGACTCACTATATAGTAGACTATACCTGCATAGTGACTCACTGTATAGTAGACTATACCTGCATAGTGACTCACTGTATAGTAGACTACATAGAGAGTTCGCCATTTTGTAATAGCCTACTGTCCGAATGTATCCCCGTATAGTGGACTCAAAGTATCCCACAATGCATTGTGAAAAGAAGTGTACAATCGATGGTCACTAACCAAGCATTATATACCATCATGCATTGCGCTGAAGGAAAAATGTCAGATGAATGAGAGGAGAGAGAGCAGCATGATTAAGGCAAATTCATGAGTTGTGGTCAGAGCAGCAAAACACAACACAAACGGCCACAAAGTACTTTGTATTCATTAATCTGAGAATATACTATAGACTGCGTAAGAAGAGGACGTAGTCACCGTGAAGTCATCCATCGGTTTGTGGACTGCCTTTTGCAGCCTTGAGTTTGGCATTTTGGCTTTTTTGCAACCAGACGTGACACAAGACGGTGGAGCTAACTACAACCTAACACTGAACAAGGCACTCTGAGGCAACCAATATGTTACAAGTAACTTTCAGGGACAGAAAACACACTGTGAAAAGGTTAAAGTTGTAAGACAAATCACAGACAACTCCCAGACTGGACAACACCGTGGTAACGACCTGTCAATCACAAGGTAGCCACGCCCTAAAGCATACCCTACTTAAAGGTCTATTTTACCATAAATGGGACCATAATTTACAATGTTTACTGAGGTAATAAATCAAGTGAGAAGTAGGCTCATTTTCTCATAGACTTCTATACAATCAAACTTCTTTTTGCAAACAGAGGAGACGCCCCCTGCTGGCTGTTAGAAAGAATACAAGTTCAAGGCACTTCCTCACTGACTTCACTACTCAGACCCGGAAGTAGCCCACTGGAAAATACACTAAGTGCCCCCACATTGACAACTGCTTTTCTCCTTCTGTTCTTACTTTTCACAATAAAAGCCCTATACATATTCGCAGCATCACTACTTACCAGGGGAACTTAAATTCACTCAGAGCATTTTGCTGCGGCAACTGAACAAAATAGCTTACTGTATTTATTTATTGCAAAAAATGATGTCGGAATTTCTGATGGATGGTTCACCAGCGGACGTTGATCTAGTGTTTTAATTGTGCGACAGCAGAGACGTAATTAATGATTTCGGACACAGCCTAAACAATGTTCCATCCAGTTATGACAAAAACGTCCTCCTTATCCTCCTGTGCAGACGCTTCGCTGCGTTGCTCTCCACTTTGCTTTATTTTTTTCCTTGCAATGCTTGTCTTTCGCGACTAAATTTTTGGAAAGTGGGTCCTGGATACTTATAAATCACTGGGAGTTTAATTTATGAAAGAAACTGAAGGCGTTCAGATGACATTCTGCAAATTGTAATACATTGTGTGTTTTTTTTTTCAATTCCTTACATTTAAGTAGCGGATGCGGTTGCCATCAGAATGCTCCAAGGGGAATGCATGCTGTGTAGAAAACTAAATCAAAGGGCACGGTTTACAAAAATGATATCGACAAAAACGGACAAAAACATTAAATTAATCAAAAAATAGTGTCAATCAAACAATAATATATAAATAAATGTAAAGCGTATTACAGTCAAAATCTGGAAATAACACTTCAATCAGATGCAGCTGCTGCATCAATTTGTATCATTTAGGAATAATTAATTCAACATTTTAGATGTGAACATTTTGTAGATATTTTCTGTGTGTCTGATATGTTGATAAAAGTGTAATCCAGGTGGCATTACATTTCCCCGCAACATATCTTAGTGATGTTTAAAAGCTGCTAATGAACATGAATAAATATGATATGATCATGAAAGGTGGCACCAACCATGCATATGTTATCTGGTATGACACGCAGACACGTTCAGATATGACGGGGTTTGTCATAGACTGTCATTTAAGCTTAATGACGTCGCCCACATGTGCTTTTATATTGCTCAGACATGAAGGTGAAAGCAGGTGTAGAGGTGAACGTCTTTCATGGTCCACGAGCATGGGCAGTGTAAAGGTTATTGATCTCTATGCTCTCAGATGCCTGGCTGCACAGGGGCAGATGTTGAGACTGTGTCCTGACTTCTCCTCAGAGACATCACCAGACCTCTGGGGTTATCACATCCTGATTTTGAGCAACATTTAGTCAAGACAGTGCAAGATTTTTGGTTTCTACTTTTAAAATGGTCAGAGTAATCCATGAAGATTGTCATCAATACGACTAGAGGACTGGAGGCCTAGTGATCAGAAAAGCACAGAGGGGGCTGCTCAAAAACAGTTTTGATGATGACATGATAAACAGCTCCAGCTGCTGATGAGCAGTAGGGGGAAAACATGTAGAACTGCATGAATTTGAATGTTCAACTAAACAATTTTTTAGAACAAATAAAAGTAAATACAGGAAAATAGGTCTCTGAAAACTAACATATCTTAGACAACAGGTAAACGCTCTCATAACACACTTAATATTCAAAGTCATGCCACGTATAGTATTAGATAGGATGCTTACTGAAGATGGTTACATGATATAGAATAAAGCATGATTCAGCAACAGCATGGCCAATTTCTCGGCTCAAATGTCAATAAAACCTAATTTCAGTGAGCTAGATTTCCTTCATGTCAGCTGCGGTGATTCTCCAGTTTTCCAAACTGAAAGACGAGACCCCAATGTGTGGTGTGTTTGTCCAATCAGGTACAGGGCAGGGATCATGTTTATATCTGTCAGAAGGGTAAAGTCCCTCCAGGCGTTTGTTATATTGTGATCGCACTTATACTATTACCACAAAAATGGTCAAAGGATGCTTCCTTTTTGTTTCTAGTTTACAAATGAAATATCCATGGCTGTAACATGCCTTGTTCAAATACAAATCAAACCTCAACTTTTTTTTTTTGCAATTGGAAATGCATCCATCAACATTTGCTCGTTAGGGACGATTGCTGAAGTCGGCATCCAGCCGTAACGAGCTGCACCAATTAAAGGATGACTTCGGAATTTTTCAACCTGGATCCTATTTTCCCATGTTGTTGTGTCTAAGTGACTAAAGGGGACAACAATTTTTGAACTTGGTCCAGTATTGAGGGATGACGCTGTAGCCGCCAGCCACTAAAGAAGCTGTATTGTAATCATTTGGGTCAACCCGGTACCGTCAGTTTACGTCCACTAAAAGTGTTGTCAGAGTTTGTTGTGTTGGAGTACGGAAGGCTTAGCTTAGTGTTATCTTAAAGAGTGGATGCAATGCGAAAGACTTCTCATAGTGAGACACACAATAACAAAACAGAAGGTAAGACAAATGTTTCCTTTCTCTGTAGGGTCCTTTCCGTAATGTTGTCAGACACTTACAATAACAATCTGAGCCTGTCAGTGGCAAAAGCAAGCACTTTTAGTGGACGTAAACTGACAGTACCAGGTTGCCCCAAATTATTACAATACAGCTTGTTTGGCGGCTGGCGACTGCGGCGTACTCCCTCAATACGGGACCAGTATCTAAAGTAGTGTCCCCATTAGTCACTTAGACACAGACAAATGGGGAAATAGGGTCCAGGTTGAAAAATACCAAAGCTATCCTTTAAGATCTTAAAGTGATCTATTTCTTATAGGCAATCTGAAGCTGAAAACTAAAAACTAAAAGCTCTTAAAGAGGTTGCAGGGAGCAGTACAGCCTTCATGTGTTTCAACATTACTGCAATCTGTTGCAAAATAATACAAACAAAAAGTTCCATTGGCACTGTGAGGGTTCACCCCCTTCAATCTTTATGCATAGTTTTGATTCTGCTTTTGGTTTCTGATGATGCATTCAAGTCATGTCTAGTGTTTAATCCTGCAGTCAAGCTCTTTTATGAGGGCCACTCCAAAACAGGAGGGATGTTAAGGAGGAGTATTGTGATGCATACCAATGATATAAAACACAGATTTCAAAGAAGCATTTTTTGATTATGAATGTAAAGATTTATTAAACACTGATTTAAAGGACTAAATCAAAGGCTGTGCACCCACGACTGATATTCTCCGCATCATTGACACGCAGCCCCCAGAGGGACAATTTAATTGAGAGCAGAGAGAGCAGGTTGAAAACATCAGTCGATATACTGCTATTAATATCTCCTCTACCCGTGTGTCTTGCTGTTTTTCCAGTCGTTTTAGTGGTGGTTTTCGCGATCTGCTGGGCCCCGTTTCACACTGACCGCCTCATGTGGAGTTTCATCAATGACTGGACTGTCAACCACATGGAAATCTTCCAGTACGTGCACATCATCTCCGGAGTGTTTTTCTATCTTAGCTCAGCAGTCAACCCAATCCTGTACAACCTCATGTCCACACGCTTTAGAGAAATGTTCAAGGAGGTCATGTGCCATCGGCCACATCACATCGCTCCAAGAAAACACTCGCTCAGTGTTACCCGGGTGACGCTCCGCAGCACCCTGAGTGATGCGCCACTCAGCAATGGAGCTGCTGTTGTTGAAACAGAGGCAGAAGATGAAGTGAGGATGAGAGATGAAACCTGTTTTTCGTGTTAAAAATAACATGAAGGGTATCTGAAGGAGGAAATGTTGGTAGGACGTCATGGTGTTCCATTCTGAGCCACTGCATCCATCAACTGTCGTCAACATCCACTTCTGGTGCATTAGCTAATAAGGCTACCTAAAATAGTCTGAGTGGGAGTGAGAGAAAAAGTGCTACTATGCTGCTTTTGAAAACTATAAGTAAATCAGCAAATCACATACTTTTATTCCAACACGCCTGGGCAGGCTTAGGTTCAGGCTCAAGCCCGAGGAAATGATGCAGGAATTTACACTTGTCATCTTAAATTTACCAGCACAGATAACACCCATTGTTCAGTGTATGGAAACCATTTAAATGAAAACCCACTTTTTGTAAGCACTTTTTGGAAAATGTGTTTAAATTCTGACAATACAGTAAATCCTGGCATTTATAACGTAGGTACGGTCACACATGCAAAATTAACATTCACCTCCCGTTCACTTCCATTCTATGCGAACCAAGGGATGAAAAACATTTGCTTCTGGAGGCGAAGCAAGTTCGCATCTTTGCATTCGAAATGCAGTTTGACTTTGGTGAACTTTCAGGCGAATATTTCCTCGGCAGACGATAGTCACTCGCCTGCATTTGCGAATGTGTGACCGTTCCCTGATGCTGCATTCACACCAAACGCGAAGCGAACTTTTTGCACGGTGTGATTGCATACAAAGTCAAATTTGCGTCATTCTCGCAAGTTTAAATATTTCAACTTGAGAGATAAATTTGCGCGACGCTGTGTCGCGAAAGCCTATCGGCATTTAGATTCATCTCCTGCCGTCACTGATGTCCTGATGTCGTCGAATCAGAATTGGAGGAAACAAATACTGTAGCTGTCTGTGAGCACCCAGAGCTGAGACAGTACCTCATATTTCTCAGATATATATTTCCAGACGAAACTCTACGTGTATAAATGAATGTGTAGAATCCACAGACTGTATGGTGTAAACAACGACGTCGCTGTCGTATTTATGCCTAGATGACGTTATACAATGTTAGCATAGCCTAGCACTGATCGATTCGAACTCCATTCAGAAATGCAAATGTTTGCTTGTCGTCTCGCGGACAGATCTGACAAAGGACTTTTTACAAATTGACATCATTATGCAGTTATTTCAACATAATATTGATCTGTTTATTTTCATAGTAAACCAGATTAATCTAGCCGACATGTGGCTTGCTAAATACAGTGAATGAGGCTCTCTGTTATGAACCGAGACACGACAGCGTTTGGTTTTCCGATGTATCTGGGACTTCCACAACATGTACAAAACAGCAGTATTGGTTATTTCGGCCATGGTTGATGAAACAGTGCTGATGTCTACATGGAGGTAAGTGTCTAGCGCGAGTAATGCATGCAAATGAACACAAATGATCCTGCGGTCAAACTCACGGAAGTAACGCGAGGCGAAAATTCACTGGTGTGAACGCAGCATAAATTGAGACAACGGGGTGGACCAATGAATAAAAAAGTTGCCCAAAGCCAGAAAGAGATTGAAAGCATTTAAATACTTGTATTATAAATACAGGAAGGATGTGTGAAACATAATGGTGTAAAGTAACAATAAACTGAAGTTTCTGGGTAAACTAGAGAGCAGGAAGAAAATACTGAGGATTATAAAAGAACGTTAAAAAGGGCAAAAGATTGATGGATGGATATTAGATCATGCAAAAGTGAAGTCTTATTTTATTTATGATACTATACTGTAATCGTCCATGATGTAAGGGGTGAGCCAAACTGTATGTAATTATTTCTATCAAATCATTTGTATTTTAAATGTCAGATTCTAATCACTTGCATTGTTCTGTAAGGATATATACTGTATACTGTGTACTGTATTGCCGTGTTCAGCCCTGTGTACTGTTCACAGTAGTATTTGTGTGTTAAAGTAATTTATGCTAAATGTGTTAATGCTTTATATTGTTCAAAGTGTACTTTGTGCTGAGATATTATCCGTCGCTATGGAAAAGAATGTGAGTTGAAATTAATTTCTAATATGAAGCTGCTTCTGGATTTTTGTTGTTACAAACTTGTCACTGCACAAAAAATACATATGCTTGTTTTTCCAGCCAAAAATGTGTAGCATTTGTCTAGAGTGCATTGAGTTTCGTATGATAATGGAAATGCTGCCCAAAGAGTAAGTAAAATATGACAAATATCATTTTCAAATTCTATCATACGACATGAAGATCAGACAGTTACTGTATGTATGCTAAAAAAAACCATTAAAAAGTCTGTCCTGCTGTACTGTACATTGATTTACAGTTCAGATCAGCTGTGGCATTACCCATGCTTTAACAAGATTAGTGAAAGCCCATTAGCAGCCCCTAGAGGCTGCGTTGCCCAACATGTTTGACAGCAGGGAGCCCGAGGGACGGAAAACAAAGAAATCACTTCATATAATTATTGACCTCATGCAGCACGGCCATATTTGTCTCTTAACTCCTGGTTGCTATTGCTGGCGAGTAAATTCATATAAAAAGTCACAGTCCTGATCAGTTCACAATTGCTGCTATATATTTCTTGAAGTTGGGAGCGTGTCCACATGTTTGAGGTCAGTTATATAACCTGACATAACAACATCCTCCACAGACATCGAATTAAAAAGTTGCGTTCGCCGATAAAGGGACTATTTGTAACTTTCAGAATTGCTTCAGCATCGCTCAACACAGTGAGGAGACACACGTCAGCTAAAAGCACAATATCACTCTATATTTCAGCTGCTTGGCAGTGATGTTAGCTGACCAGACCAAGGTCTCTCCATGAACATGATTTAGATCTGATCCTAGTGTTGGCTTTTCCTGCCTCAGTGCAGGCTGATGCAGCGGGGCTCTGCAGCGTGTCTCCCTGCTCTCTCCGGCTGCGGGCGGAGAGAGCAGGGAGACACCGGCACCCGGTAGGTAACGAGACGACAACGTTACTCACTGAGGAACAAGACACGGGAAACCTCTGTTGGTCTGGAGGAGCTGCAGCATTTATTTCTGCACAAACGTCCACTGAACATTCACTAGATATTCTCAGAGCTAAACTAACTCTTCTGCAGTGTGGAGTGAGCGC
>CAKAOH010040132.1:116121-164543 GCA_916701665.1 Sebastiscus tertius | reverse complement strand
ATGTTTGTTACATATCCGTCTTCTTTGCAGAAATACTGACTGCAAAATAAATGACGTAACCCTGACGGAAATGAAATCAGTTAAAACCAGAGTTGGAGACACAGTTTGGTTTCTGGAGGGAGACATGCAGTCTCTGTAACTCTCCACGGGTTCAGAGTGTGGCGCGTTGTTCAAGAACCATGTGCTAAGCGTTGCAAAGCTCCGAGCACTTAAAATGCTTTCTATTTAAACTCTGCAACCCACTGTGCTTGTTTCTCCAAATGTGTGTGTGTGTGTGAGACTGAAACCATCTCTGTGAGTCTCAGAAGAATACGCAAGTGTGGAAGTGTAACAATCGAGTTGTTGAAATGCACACAGCTCATCTGAAGGTGTGTGTGTGTGTGTGTGTGTGATCATATGTGTGTGAGAAGTGATTAATAGCACAGTTCTGCAATGCCCAGTTTCATTTGAGGTGCACGTGTGTGTCTGTGTTACTGTGTGTAAATTCACGGCTTGCTTTCTTTCCGCTTCTTTGATCAATCCGTTCTAGAAAAAAACCCACCTCAACTCATGTTACCAATAATTAATGCTGAAGCATCTAATTTATCATAGATGTCATATCTCAGAGCTGTAATGTGAAATTAAAACATACCAAACCCTGCATCATGCTAGATATAAATTCAAAAGGATGCTCGAAAAAGGTCTTGGTAGAGCTCCATTTGAATTTGAAATGATTGTGATTGCGTTTAAATACCCCTCATTTGAATTTTGCAAATCTTTTGAAATGAATCCAATCAGGGAGTGATTGTAAATGCTAAACCTGAAGTATCACTTTTTGTGACTGAAATAATACAATTTGACACATATTTGACCATCAAACTCTTATTTGCTTCTTGACGTCATAGAGTGACTAATAAGAACTTGGTTGAACTTGCTGAAATGACATATGTGTGTGCTTCATTCCTGTCATATCACATCACAGGTATATTCCTCTCAGTGTAGTGCATCCCTCTGCTAGCACCGTGCAATTGTCAAGGTGTTTGTTCCACATGTCAGAATCTCACTAAAAGCTAATTATTTTCTCCAAGCTCCATTACCAGCAGGCTTCACATCAGGAGACGCACACATTCATCAGTGTGTCTGAAATTCAAGCCCACTTTTAAACATTTTGGCTGATTATCACACCACCATGGGGCCAATCAGCACCGTATTTACAGTGGCCCTCAATGCTGACCTTTTACCACTGGCAGGGGCTCTTTTAAAGAGATCTGAGAGTGACTTGTGACGGTGAGTCACCAGTGTGTTTTGCTTTCTTGCCAGTAATCTTGTTGTTATATGACCTGTGTTAAGAGTTAGTTAGATAACTCACTTTGTAACCAAACTAAACATACAAAGCTGCTGGTGAAAAGAGTGATCATGGGCTGATTTAATTAGACGTTAACAAAGACTTCAATATTTTGGTTTGACAGTTATTTCCTTAACATGTGAGGAAAACCTCAAGGCATATTTTAGCTCACTAAATGGCACACCGCTCAAAGATTCAAAGCAGCAGCTCAAGATATGAAAAGTAGAAATCCTCAATGGAGTTTCACAGTATACTCAGCCCTATCTCATGGGAAGGCGTATAAATAACACAGCATTACAAGGACATTCGGTGTGTCACGAGAACGCATTTTTCATCCTTTTTTGCGAGTCATTTTTACGCTACGCAGTAAAAGTACGGTTACAGCCGCAGTCAGGTCTAGGCAACAAAACCACTCATTAGGTTTAGGAAAAATGTCATGGTTGGGCTTGAAATAAGTAGGTAAACTAGGTAAAATACATACACAAACAAAGTAACTGAAGGACACTTTGGGACACGAACACCAGCCTCCTGGTTGAAAGTCGTGTGTTTGGATAAATATGTATTTTTTTGTTTGTGGTATATTGGTAAATTATATAAATAACTCAACATTACTTAGGGACATGAACACCGGTCTCAAACACCAACCTCCTGGTTGAAATTCATGTGATTGTTAGACCCATCCACCTCCCCTCCCGCCCACCATAAGCAGTCATTCTCACGTTTATATTTTATGTCACCACCTCTGAGTGTAGCATACAGACTACATGGAGCACAAATGACACATCAAAAGCAAGACACATGTACTTACTGAATGCAAAATTACTTGCGATTACTGTCAATCATACGGCACTTAGCGCGACCGGGCTGGTATACTAGATATACTATACTGTATATTTCCAAGGTAAGGTATACATTGCCTGCTATGCCATTAGCATGAGAATGTTACATTTATCATTGCTCCAAACTGACAGCATAAACCACCTCATCAATCATCATCATCATCATCATCAGATAAAGGCAAATATGACGAATGAAATAAGAAGCATATGAGTATCCAAGCAACATTCAATAGAATCCACATTTTCACATTCAGATTAGCTTTTCATCCCACTCATATGCTTTTATGCGAAGGCATTGCGGTCTCAAAGGGCCAGTAGTGTGGCTTTAGTTGTGTTTCTTTTAGCTTTGACTTCGCAATCGGAAGCAATCGGTTCAATTCATGAAGCTTCATTTGTCATATTTGTTAAAAAAAATTATGCAAGTGCAAAAATGATCACAATGACATCCATACAAAAGAATGTTGTGATTTCTTTTGCATATGAGTGTGTGTTCTCCAGTGCTTAGTTTCCTTATCCGACTAAGGATAGGACACATTTTTAGGCTATATAAATAAAGTTGACCACGCTGTCAACACTTTTAAGAAGGACTACATCTTCTTATAAGAAAGAAAACTATTGCAAGTGAAGGCTGTGGATTGTGCAGAATAACCAGGACATTGGGACATTTGGACTGGGACACTGTTGCTGAGTTTGTCATTTATTGTTATTTTCAGCACCACAAACAAAATCCCTGTCACCTCTGTTGTTTTTGGGGTCACGACAGCAGATATATCAAATCCTCAGTATAGATAAAACCCAAACTATTTGCATGGTTAAATATCACCGAGGGACAAGTGGGACACTTTTTTCTGTGTGATTTGGGTGAACTGATCCTTTCACTTCAGACTTATGCCTTTACCAGAGAAAAATTTGTACCTCTAGTACATCACTTGTAAATGTTATCAAAATTAATGCGTTTTAAAAACAGTCCTAATATGCATCTTTAGCCGGATCACTGATTGTAATCAATACTGATGACAGCAAAAATTACAAGAAAAATTGTCTCAGTGTTGTCATTGACGATGAGAATAATGTAATACACCATACGAAATACACTTCATCACAGTAAATAATTGAGTATAGGATACTGCGAGACTCTTTTATGTTTGGCTTGCTCCTTTAAACCTGCAATCTGTTATCCCTACATGTGGGATTTTACTTTTCTAATGGCTTCTATATAGTATAGTACAGCGGGGCAATGTGGTGGGAGTTGAAAGCTAGAGAGAGGGAGAACACACTCATGGCAAGGGAGAGAGGGATAGAGTGAGAAAAAGAGGGTCAAAGACAGAGAGGGAGTGGAAAGAGTGGATGTATAAGAGACATAGACATAGAAAGAGAGGGAGAATGGTGAAGAGCAGGGGAGGCAGATAAAAACAGAGACTTATAGATGCACAAACTGACAGCCTCTTGACATGAAAGAAGAGGAGAGAGAATAAAAGAGAATATTAAAGGAACCGTAAGCATGCACTTATATTATCTACACACACTCACACACACACAGACACACAGTGTGTGTATATGTAGTGCCTGCTCAGTGTGAGACTGTGTGCTCGTGTTTATTAGATGTGATGCTCAAGCTGGAATAAAAAGGGAAAAGCGTGAGAAAAAATGCGCAAGAGCCTCCGAGATCAAGGGGCAAAATCTGGCATGGTGTCATGTGTGTTTTAAGACACACACAGAGAGAGAGGGGGCGTGCGGGGAGACACAGAGGGAAGAAGAGAGAAAAGATGGACAGATTGTAGGATAGAGGGAGACAGGGAGGGAAAAGAATAGGGAGAAGGAGAAAATTGGAGAGGCGAAAAGGTAAGCGGAGGTGAAAGAGAGACTTTTCTTGTTGTGCTCCTGATTTTTTTTTCTACACTCATTTAGTGTGAAGCGTTGATAACATCTACCGAGGCACACACACACACACACACTGCAGAATAGCTGCATGTATTAGAGCAGTATATGTATTGCTGTAATGTGTGACAGCAGGCTCAGCTTTACCGCTCACTAACAAATAGCCCAAGGCAAAACACACAAAAGCACAATACATACATATGCACATACATATGAATGCATACGGGATGTAGAGACGGGCAGTTTGAAGGCCATTACGTATTACCCTGAACCATGCATGTTGCTTTTCAAAGGAATACTTCCTCACAGATAATAAGCTCCTTCGTGAAGTCGCAGGGGTTCAGGGTGAAGATGGGTAGAAGATTAAAATCTGTGGAGCAGAGTGGAGAAGGTGGGGAGATGGAGAGATGAGCAGAAGTCGAGAACTATTCTTAGCCTGCTGCTGTTAACCGTCTTGGCATCCTCAGACGCACGCACACACACACACACACAGGAGCATGAACACACACTGAGGGAGGAACATACTGTGCATCCGTCATCCATACAGAGCTGCAGAATAAAGCGAGGTGTGTGTGTGTATGTGAGAGGATGAGATGGGGCGGCTACTAAAGTGTTCGACTAGAGAGGCAAAGAATGGGAGGAAAGGATAGAGGACAAGAAGAGAGAAAAGGAGAGATAACCGATGTTCTTGTCCTTGTATTAGCTCTAATTCCCCCTAATGTACCTGGTATTAAAGGGGGAGTTCACCCATTTTCTCTGACCTTGTCTATAGCACTCTGAGAAGCTATATAGATACAGAGCTGGAAGAGATTGTCTGGCTCTCTGCCAACAGTTCATCTCCACGTCATTCTGAGGAAAAAAAAGGAAACACTCCTCCTTTTATTGCTGCATATTTTATCTTTTCTGTCATCCTTACATCCATTCCTCTGCTGCTCTCTCGCCTCCCCTCCAACACATACGTACATCATGTTAATTAATGTTGTTAAAACTGTGTGCGTGATTGCCACACATAAGGTGAAACTTAAAGCTTCAGTAGGCAACCATTTTTTTGGCATCATTGGGCTAAAAAATCCATAATAACTTCTCAGCATAATGTAATTCAAGTGTTCTGATAGATAACTAGACTTCTGCACCTCCTTATGGCTCTGTTTTCTGAAGGATACAGCAAAGAATAACAGCAAAATGCTAGAAAATAGAGTGAAACGTAACTCCATACATTATGCAGCTGACGGTTCCGACACATGCTGAGAGGAATCTGTGAATGCACAGAAAAGGAAAGACTGTTACTTAAATGTGGAGGCTACAGTAAACATTGACTGATTTTGCCCACATTTTTATTACAGGAAACATTTCTTCCCTTAAATCAGTGGTTCTCAAACTGTGAGGCGCGCATGACCTGGGGAAAATGTGATGCACAATTAATGTTTTGATGTCGGAATCTTTTCCAAGGCGGAACAGGAAACAAATCGGCTCTTTGTACGTCCATTCAGACAGATAGTCTGTAGGTTTACGGGACGGACAGATATTTGACAGGGACAAAAAGAAAAACAGAAGATGCTTCAGAGACAAACGAGACAACACGCTCGGTAATCAAAAGAAAATATGATGAAGCAGGGCTGCACTGAGTAGTTCATTCATAACGTTGACATTTTAATTATTATTAAACGTACAGAAACATTAGCCTACCGTCCGTCTTCTCTTCCCTCCTCTCTCTCTCTCAAACTCACACAGAGCGAGCGACGCGGCGCTCCGTCCGTCTATGTAATTGCCTCAGTCCAAGAGTCAAAATGTATTGAAAAAAGAGAGATTGTGTTATTTAAAAAATTCACTACATGTTTTTATCTAAAGCAATATTCTGCTTCAGTCCATATTTTTCGTCGTTTAGCCCTTTCTCTCCCGTACGCACCTGTAACGGGGCGGTCTGGCATCAATCCAACAGCACCATAAATTACATTTATATAATTATAAATAATAATGAAGGCGGTTGTGAGATGAGGAGAGACCAGTGTGTATTTCATGTCTGAAATCTCTGGCAGCTGCAGGGAAATTGACAGTATACTCTATTTCTGAATGTACAAATTGATTTTGATTGAATGAAATAATCAGTTACCAAAGTACAAATTTATTTAGCGCTCTGCTCTAATGAGAAACTGAGCCATGATGATCAAGCAGCCTGCTTATTTAGGCAAAACTTTCAGGTATTGTTGCTCGGTTCTGACTGATCACTGATAATTAATGGAACAGTTCAACATTTTCAGAAATATGCTTTTTGTGCTGAGAGAAAGCTGAGGAGATTGATGCCCCTCTCACATCTGTCCATGAAATATTAAGCTGCAGCCAGGAGACGATTAGCTTATCTTTGCACAAAAACTGGAAGCAGGGGGAAACAGCTAGCCAGGCTCTGTCCTCAGGTAACACAGTCCACCGACCAGCATCTCCAAAGTCCACTAATTAACACGGTACATCTCGTTTGTGAAATCCGTATAAGAAATGCTGTAAAAACAATTTGTGGACAGCTGTTTATTTTGTTAAGCAGGAGAGGAAAACCTGTAATTGTAATCTATTTTAATTGGTGTGTTGTTGAAGGAGCACTGAAGGAGCATTCTCAGAGATTGGCCTATTTTTATTTAATATAGGCTACTTATTTTATATATTCATTCACTTAGATGTTGATTTAGTGTGCAGCTGTATATTTTAAAACAGGGTAGCCCTGCTGTTATTTTTGTTCTGTTTACATTTTTATTATTTGCATAGCTGTGTATTTTGTACCGGTAATTGTGCTCTATTTTAATCAGTATGTTATTGTTGTTGAAAATCACCTAAGGAGCATTCACAGAGATAAACCTATTTTAATTAAATATAAGCTATCTATTTTATATAATTTTTCATTTACATGTTTTGCGGCTGTATATTTACAAACAGGGAAGGAAGCCTTGTCTTTGCATTTTATTTAAATCACAGTCTGTTTTAATAAAAGTGCTTGTGACAGCTCACATGAGGCTTTGACCTTCAACTTCAGCTCACTTCATAGAAAACACTCAGATATGTATTGTGTATCGCCATTCAGCCTAAAAATGTAGATATTTTTGGTCCACATCACCCAGCTGTAGTGCAAAGGGCGTTGTCTCCTTCTCTTCATCTGTTTTAATGCTTCCATCAGAGGAGAATACACACACACACACACACACACACACACACACACACACACACACACACACACGCGCGTACCTTTAAGGATATGACATAAACAGCTTAAATGTAAATGACGCACTAAAAACGGCGATACTTTGTGGCTGCCTGTGTCTGCACACTTCCTCTCTAAATTCCTCCTCTCTTCCTCCTTCACACCTCCTCTCACGCTCTGCCTATTTTCACTCCTCTGTTTCTATCTCTAACCTCCGCTCCAGTCATTTGAATAATGACTGCAAGTTGTCATTCATAAGCAGAACCGGTGCAACATGGAAATGTGATTTGGCTCTTTTACCTTGAACCTGCGTGTGTGTGTGTGTGTGTGTGTGTGTGTGTGTGTGTGTGTGTGTGTGTGTTTGTGTATGCATGTACATGATTGCGCAGTGCTTGTGGAAAACAAATTTTGTGTGTGTGCATCTGTGTGTGGGTGTTTAGTGTGACCGAATCTGAAACAATCTTACCAAATTAAAGCATGCAACTAATCATCAGTGCTATTGTTTTTACCGGCTGCAGTTGTCTGAATCTGACTCATGAAACCTCACGACCTCTTGCATTTATTTTTTTATTTAACCCTTATTTAACCGGGAAGTCCCTTAAGATTAAAATCTGTTTTTCAAGGGAGTCCTGGCTAATATAGCACACCATTACAATGTTACAAAAATTATAAAATAAAGCATGTCAAAAACAGACATGGGCAATTAAAAGGGAGTTTACCCAGTATGGCTTTGTAAATGAAAATATACCAATGCTGCTGTCTCTTAGGCTTAATGAACGCCAGGAAACCAGATCATAAAGTACATAGTGATGTGTACGGGACAATGAATTCAATATAAAACATAGAAAACAAGTGTTTTCCTAACTGCTAAATTAAGGCAGGCTCTATTTCGATAATAAAATCCCAGCGTAACCTTCAGTTTCTTCACTTGGTTCTCAATATGCACTCTAAAAGAGTGTCATCCACATAAATACCCAGGTACTTGTAGGATGATATTCTCTCAATTGGGTCCCCCTCTTAAGGTATGAATGCCAAAATTATCCGATATTTGGCAGTCAGACCCAGAAAAGATAATTAATTTGGTTTCTTCGCATTTAGAACCAGCTTTAGACCTTACAATGAGCTCTGCAGCTGTTGAAAGCCAGTCTGGAGCTCATCTACAGCCTGACTCAGAGAAGAGGCAACTGAGTAGATTATTATATCATCTACAAAATGACTTTAGCTGTAAGCATGTGCTTCCCAATATTATTTATAAAAATAAGACAAATTAAGACAATTTAGAGACAAATAATTAAGACAAATAATAAAATTTAACCTTAGAGTCCCCTATGAAGTTTTACTTATGACCATCTGACTGTACACATTTGGTTCTATCTGCTAGGTAGTTCCTGAACTACTCTATAGCCTTGTGACCCATACCAACATCATCAGAATCAAATGCCTTGGACCGACCAACAAACAGAGCAGCACAGTCCTGCTTTTTGTCCAAGGAATTGATTGTATCATTTGTTACCAACATAGCTGCTGTTATGGTACTATGATCTGATCTGAAGCCAGACTGATTTTCACTTAAAATATTGTTGTCCGCCAAGAATTGTTTCAAGAGTTTGACATTCTGCATTGCAATTGATGAAGCAAAAACATCATTAACAGTTTTTCAGACACAAAGTAATAGTGATGTGCGGTTGGGAAGGTTCGGGTGAGCTTACTAGAAAATATCAAGGGTTTGGGTGGGAGGATCAAAATGTGAAAAAACAGCGTTCTGAATAAGTTATTAGTAACTTACAGAAACATTGCATGCAATAGTCCACCTTCTCTTCCTCTCTCTCTCTGTCCCTTTCTCAAACAGACACACCACGAGCCGCGACGCTTGAGTCCGCTTGTTTCTGTCCTCAGTCCTGACAATTGTGCTTTTTCTGCACACTGGAGAAAATCGGCACTGTCAAACCCTAAACAAATGTTCATTACCAACCTGGTCTACTAGAAATTACTTTTCTGTAGTACTAAATTGTTTTCCCAGTTATTTTGTGGTGGCAGACTTAATTGCTGCCTGGATGAAATTTATTTTTAAATGAATGAAGTGCTACATATATGTATTTGCAGGACTTGTTTGGGAAGTGGTTGGCGTAAATGGCTGCTGGCTACCATACTAAGTACAGGATTTTGACATCAGCGACCAGAGTTCACATCACATCCTAAGTCTTGGGTTTCAAATCACTGCAGCTTTTTCTGTATTAAATTTGACCATGATTTGTTTCTTTCTTTCCCTAACCTAAACCAAAGACTATAGAAGCAAAGAGAAGAAACTCAGGTGTTTTTTGACAACAGGCGCTACTGCCATTTTGGACTGAAAACACTTATTATATTTATAATATTTTATTGTTCAACACTGGCCATTTCAATAGTATATTACAATAGAAGAGAAATAATTGTTTTACATTTGTACGGCACTTTTTAGACGGACGTTTTACTGGCGTCCGGTAGTGGCTTTCAGTCCAAAATAGCAATATACGTTCTTTGCCTTAAAGTGGCAGTAGGCAGTATATTTTTGGCATCATTGGGTAGAAATTTCATAATAACCTTTCAGCATATTGCAATTCAAGTGTTGTGAGTGATAACTAGACATCTGCACCTCCTCATGGCTCGGTTTTCAGGCTTTAGGAAATCTAGCCCGTGACAGGAGACTTTGACCAATCACGGGTCACTTCAGAGAGAGAGAGAGCGTTCCTATTGGCTGTGCTCCGGTCATGTGACCAGAACTTGGCGTTCCTTCACCAGATTTCACAATGGCGGTGGCGTCACAAACTTTCTCATTTTACAGCTAAACCGTGCACTACAAGATGATTCTTAAAACATTTGAGGTGAGAAATAGGCATTAACGTAACATAATATTGATTCATATTTGATCAGCGCGGCCTAGTTTGACCGTTTGGTCGGAGTTTGCGAGTGATTGACAGCCGGCTCTCATAGATGGCAGCTGGACAGCGGACCTCAGATCAGCTTTTACTTCTTGTTTTCCTCCGGTGTGTGAAATCTTGCAGATGCCGTTAGGAACACTGGAGGACACAGAGGCACATGATTTTTTTCACGTTACCTGTTTCATGTACTACTGTCACGATATAGCCACTGTTTTCTAAAAATAACTTTTTTTAATAATTTTTGCTCCAATCTCGCCTACTTCAGCTTTAAGCAAATACTGCTAGTGCCTAAACATAACCATACAGTTTAATAACGCTTAGATTAGAGTCCAATCTGATATTTATTTTTCTTACTGATATTTATCTGCTATCTGTGGTAATTTTCTGGGAGGTAGGAAGGGAGTAGCTTTTACATGTCTATGCCCAGTGTGACATACTGTAATATGGTCATGGGTATGGGACCCAAGCTATAGTATGGGACACACTTGTTCCGTGACTATCTAAACATAATAGATAATTCCTGTTTCTTCATATGTATCCCAGATGGAGTTTCATCATGGACATTGCTGAGGAACAATTCTTACACAGTCATGCTGATAGCTTATACAGCATCTGTTATTTACAGCATATTCTCCATAACGTCAGTGCCAAATGGATTTGTACTGTACTAACTGCGTTGTTAAGTGGCATTTGCTTGTTGCAAACCAATTTTGTTCGTTGCACAACCCAACCCAATGTGTGTGTGTGTCTGTGTGTGCGTGAGTGTTCATCACAGGCAGTCCTGCCAGCTGCTATCTGCCATCCTGAATCAATTCAATGGAACACACACACAACCACACACACACACACAGTTATACACACACGAGTACACATGCACACAGAGACACACGCACATACTAATCACCTAATCACTCATATCACATCGTCCAAGTACTTCTGTCTCAGTGAGTTAAAAAAACACATAACACTTAAACTTAGCGTTCATTGTATATCCTTGAGAACGGGAGAGGAGAGGAAATAGAAGTAGCAGATACGGGTGATGATCAGATCAGGCGGCAGAGGGACATTGAAAGAAGAAGATTAAAGTAGGAGAAATTCAAGAAGAGGACACAAGGTGTTCTACTTTGCAATATGGTCAAGGCCTCTCACATTCAAAATGCAATAAATAAAAATCCTGTGAGCATTCAAATTTCGAGAAAAAGGATTTCCGAGGTCCACAAGGCCCCTGCAAGTACTTGAAGGGCAAAGCTCATTGCAAACAGAAATCTTTCTTTATGTCTCTCACTGCAAGAGCTATCAGTTCTTACCATTTTACCGTCTATCCACAGCACAGAGATCTAAACAGGTAAAGGATCCATCCATCAACTTCCTAGACTTGCTTTTTGCTGTTCAGGGTCAAGATGGGGGATGGTGTCCATCCCCACATGCACGTGACTAAAGACACACTAAGTAATACATTGACACTCACATTAACAGCTATGGGAAATATAGGAAATGTAGAGTAAGTGATAGAATACAACAAAAGCTCTCACATTTTGCCATAGACTTTAATCATGTGGAACAAGAAAAATACCTGCAAAGTATTTGCATTAAATTATTATTTTTTTTGTAACGCAAAACATTTTAAAAGCTGATGAAGAGCACTGGCAACGCATTTCCTGAATGTCAGATTACAATCATTCTTATGTTTGTCTTCCACCCTTTCTACTTATCTATGGTTGCTTTCATATCAGGGACCCGGGCCCAGATCCGTGTACACTTGACCCCAAAGTACAGTTCGTTTGATTAGTATGAACGTTCGTGTGTACTCGGGTACAGCTGGCATCAGGTGTGAAAGCCAGCTGTACCAAAACACAGAAGTGGACTTCTATTTAACAAGAGTGACGTTAGCAGTCAGCGAGTAGTTTGAAAGGGCAGGCTTTCTACAATGACGCTGGTCTCCTCTGAAATCTGTATGTTTGGGTTTATTTAGACCAAACCAGAGCTGGTGATTGTTAATTAAGATTAACAATGACGGTTTTGGTGAGTTTTCTTTTGTTTCTGTGAAGTTTGAATGAAGTGTTTTACGATGCTCGGCCAATATACAGCTGATCTCAACATAAACAAATACACGTGGACGATGACGCAAGTGTACTCGGGTACGGTCCAACATTACTAATGTGAAAGCTGAGCGGCGGGGGAGTGGAGAGGGGGGGGATTGTACTCGGGCACGGTACAGATCAATCATACCTAATATGAAAACGCCTAAAAGCACTAAATCTTTCTTGCTTTTCTTCAAAACAAACCAAGCATGCACAGTATGACAAATATCTTTGTGCACACACAATTACGCTGACACACATATAGTAACACTTCTGCAGTATGTGGTCTATTTATTTATAGCACACAGAGCATACTGTAAAGGTGGTGTTGGCTAATGTAAAATGATATGGTAATTCATTACAGTGTGGACCACCTAGTGGGTTTGACCATACATATTATTATGAGAAACAGGTACGTTCCTTGAAACAAGTGTGTGTCCAATTTAAGACACAGCCAGGTGCTTAAAAAAGGTGGCTGTCCTACTTCAGCGTTCACATGCTCAACATATCCTTTGATTAAATATAGTACACTATCATTCTGAATTTTAAAAGTGATGAAATGTAAATGTAGTTTGTGAGATATGGCTTTGTCAGTAAACAAGAGGCAATGTTTTCTCTTCTCAGAGAGGATACAATGATGTGCTCTAAAACTGTCACCTGTAATGAATCTAAGCGCATTGTGATAAACAGCGTCAAGGGGCCTGAGAGTATGGCGCTGCTGCATCCACGTAAATCACATCAGAGCAGTCGAATGCTAATAAGGAACGTTGTCTGTACAGTCGGCAGCTCACTGTTTAAAGTACAACATTATTTATTTCTGTAAAAGTACCCTAATTTAAACCTCAGCCTCCTGCTGATTTCCAGTTTCGTCATTTAACAGATTCCAATGTGCTGGTAACATTTTTAGCACAGATATTAAAATTGATGAGATTATTTATTTTGTTGTCTTTGATGAGGAGCATTACAAGATGGATGAAAACAAGTGTGAGAGAGAGTGTCTGTGTGTGTTCGTTGCGCATGCATGTAGGTGACTTGTGTAAACGTACATGTACATTATATACATGTGTTTTGTGTCCATACCAAAGTTATCTCTGTTCTTGAAAACAACAGACTTGGTTGTTTGTTTATCAGCTAAAAACTTTTTCCTGGCTAGTGACCTCTTGTGGTGGTGCAGATAATGACTGTTAAAGCACTGCAAAACCTCGTAGGGAGGAGGTCAGGGGTGAAGGGTGACCGTACAAAGTGTCTGACTTTTATAGCAAAGGTCATAGGGGTTATTTTGGAAGGCAATGACAAATGACCCATTTTGTTGGTTAATACGTACGGTTATGTGTTGCTCTGTACATGTGTGACTATGAATCTATGATGACGGTTCAGTCAGTATAAGTAGGTGAAGACATGAAGAGCCTCTAAAGATTTCTACATTCACTCAACTTAAAACATAAATCAACAATATTTTTATTTGATGTAATATGTTACAGCCATAACGACAAACAAACATGGAGACATGAGTTTGAATATGACACAGAATATAAACTGTTTGATACTGTCACACAGTGTAGAATAAGATGATTATAGCCCCGCGGCAATGTAGTCGGGGGTATATAGTGCTCCGCGTGTCCATCCTTACGTCCGTCTGTCCTGGTTGACAGTGTGATCTAGTTGTGCCTTTTGGGGGTTAGAAGTCCAGGGTGCCCAAAATTTTTGAAGTTTTGGCCAAAAACTGGGATTTTTTTCGACTTCAATTTCGTTTCCGGAGCAGAACTCGGAAATGATTTAACTTAGGAATTTAAAATTTGGTATGATGGTTGACAGTGTGGTCTAGTTGTGCCTTTTGGGGGTTGGAAGTAAAGGCTGCCCAAAATTTAAAAAATGTTGGCCACCCTAGACTTGAGGAAGGTGAGCTAATAACAAGCTACATTGTGCTCAATAGACTAGTTCCATTAGTTCCAAATAGGCAAAACCTTTGGTCCTACTTTAGTAGGGGTCGAGTGGTGAGCGGGGTAATGTGAGCCATGCTCACTTTTGCCTTGTTTTTATAACTTTAAAGGTATTTAAAGGACTAGTGTGTAACATTTAGGAGGATCTATTGACAGAAATGGAATACAATATTAATAAGTATGTTTTCTTTTGTTTATAAAGTGTTGTGTTTTCATTACCTTAGAATGAGCCGTCTATAACAACATACATAGGTGGCGGGTCCTCTCTTTACGGAGTCCGCCATGTGCATCGCCATGTTTCTACAGTAGCCCAGAACGGACAAATCTAATAACTAAATATCTAAATAATTTTTTCTGCTTGGGCCAGAGTCGATCATGTTGCTCGCTCCCATCGTCGCCACTCTCTATCTTTTGCTTCACCGCTCACTTCCCACATAAACAAACACACTACGCACTAGCCCTGCTCCAAATGGCTCTAGAGAGGGCCATTTGCGTTTTCACTTTGGCCACCATTGCTCTTCAACATGCTTGGCACACGGGAGAGGCTTCAGTTGGTTGCGGTATCCTCACCTCACCTCTGGATACCAGCAGATCCTACACACTGGACCTTTAAAGGGAAGCAAAAAGGAAACACTGGATGTTATGATTCCTAAATATTCCTAATCAGTGTTAATTAAGCATGCAAATTCGTATCTTACAGATTAGATTTATATGGCCACAATCCTGTTTATTCTGCAGCAAAACTGCTAACAGTAACCTGAGGAGGGAGTGCAGTGAAAGACGGAAAGCGATAGTGGTGAGGAGAGACGAATTGTTGGAGGAGGAGGAGGGACAGGAGATAAGGAGGAGAGCAGCAGAGCAAGCAGAGAAGTGGCTTGGCAAACTCAGAGGAGACCTGGAGGAGAAAAAGAGAGAGAGGACAGGAGGGGAGGAGACAAAAGAAAGGGAGGAGTGGGGAAGAGGGATAAACTTCAAGGAAGAGTGAATGCTGGGAGAATGAAGCAGATGAATGTAGGACAGGAGCAAGGAAGATGAAAGATTTGAGAGGAGAGGAGAAAAGAAGGCAGGAAACAAGATTGATGGACGTGCAGAATGAAAGAATGAGATGGACGCGTACAGCAGGGTCAAAAGAGAAGGGATGAGAGGAGGACGGTAGAGAAAGGTGAAACGGCAGAGTCAAGAATTAGGGAAGGAATTGAGGAGATAGATGTTAGTGATGGAGGGAATGAAAGAAAGAGCAGGAGAGGAGGGTAAAGGAGAGATAAACAGAGGGTTGCAATGAAGCATGAAACAAGCAAGACTCAATTTACCCTTCATTTTGTGTTTACAGCAAAACATAGTATCTACCTGGTTATAACTAGTGCTCTATTTACTTTACAGAATGAGATTTTACACCCAAAACAAACAAGTACAAGTAATTAGACCGACTAGTCCACTTAAAACATTAACATACATGTTTTAGCTCACTGACTACACATTATGTATATTTTACTTTCAACTGTCGCTTTCCTAAACATGCCACAAGTTTTTAAATTGATTTCCGAACTTTCATGCCGCCACTGGTTTCATTTAATCTCAGGATGCAATTAAAATCAAGTTGCAAAGACTTGAAAGTTGTTTAATATAATAATCCATCACAGTGAACAGCTCCTTTGTTTATTATTATGATTATTATTATATAAATATATATTTTTTTTATCAAAGTTATGTTTTTTAAGTTATGGTAATGAAGTGGCAAGCAGGAACTTTTTAAAAAACTCTCTTCAAAGGTTAATTCAACAATGCTTCAGTGGCCGGTTAGTCGTCTGTCTTAGTCGTACTGAAGTGCACCAACAGGGAGAGTTAAAAATAAAACAGTCCATGCCCCAGCTGCATCACTATAAAACCATAACGTTACATTGATAGAAAAAGAACAAAGTCACTGTATTGTTCAATGTGATGATGGATTACCTATCTCGCAAGTTTGAAGTAAGTTGATTTGAATACCTCACTGAGATGAACCGAAGGCATAAACTGTCTAAAAATCACTGTAAAACACACATGGTACATTTTGGACAACAGTCAGCAGCATAAACTCCTACATATTACTATTAAGGATTTAAATAATTGGTGCACCAGTGATTGCAATCACAATCCACAGCATTCATAATAGTAAGTACATTGAAACCTACAGTATATAAGCAGTGGTGGAAGACGTTTTGAGAAGTAAAAGTACCGATACAGCACTGTAAAAATACTCCATTGCAAGGGAATGTCCTGCATGAATTGTCCAACATACATATTATCAGCAAAATGTACTTAACGTATCAAAGTAAAATTAATTGTTTTGTCCCTGTGACTTATATATTTTTATCAATGATATAATTAGATTGTCAATACTGATGCATTCATATAAATAAAATATATATTGTTTCTATGGATGCATCACTGTGTGAGAAGTATTTTACCGCTGTAGCTGGTTTTAGCTACTTTATATTCAGTCAGCTATTTGAGTCCAGTGGTTCCCAACCTATAGGGCAAGATAAATCTGAGGGGTCGTGAGATGATAAATGGGAGAAGATAAGACAAAAGGCAAATGCATCTGTTTCAGTTCTTTGCTTTGTTTTGTGAAATATTGGATAATTTTGCCTTTTAGGGCATTTAAAGGTTATTTAAATGAGACCATGTGAGAACTTTAGAGTCACTATTGGTGGAACGGCTAATCTGAAATATGACAAAGAAGATAGACAAGGAAGGAAATAGATACTTCTTCTTCTTCTTCTTCTGGTCACAAGCCAAAAAGGTTGGAAAGCACTGGTGTAATCTTAAACAATGTAATGTATTTTACAAGTTTATCATACATTTTATACTTTAAATCTTAATCTGAAAAGTAACTAGTAACCATAGCTGTCAAGTAAATGTAGTATAGTGAAAAGTAAAACATTTCTCTCTGAAATGTAGTGGAGTAGGAGTATAAAGTATAAAACATAGAATGGAAACACTCAAGTGAAATACATGAACCTCAAACTTGTACTTAAAGTGCAGTACTTGAATAAATGTAGCACTTTCCACCTGTATATATTCAAAATACCCAGAAAAAACTTTTTATCTGAGGTTGTTTTGGAGGTCACAGATTGCCCACCTATTTAAACTGTGCTACATCCCCGCTGCACTGCTGACTGTTAAGATGGTCTGTCCAGATAGGAGGATAGGTCGGGTGTGTGAATGTGTGTCTGACTCCGATGGAGCCGAGTGAGAGAGTGTGTGCGTGATGTGTGAGAGGAAAGGATGGATGGAGGGAGTGGTGCAGATAATAGGTGACTATCTGGAGGTGAGAGACATAGAGGTGGAGAGGGAAGTGAAAGAGGATAGATGGATGGACTGGAGCAGCGGCATGAGTGTAGATAATGGCTAGACATAATATCCGGCAGAGAGAGGAGGGACAGAGAGGGAAGAAGAGGGCAGAGACAACAGGTAAAGTGAGGCAGCAGCGTGGAGGGATGGATAGATGGATGGGTAGAAAGGGTGGAAGGACATGGGTAGAGGAATGAGTACAGATAATGGGCTCAGATCTCATGTCTGGAAGGAGGAGAGGCAGACAGGGAGGTATGGATGGTTATGCATGCAGGAGTGGAGATAATGGGCTCCATCTAATGTCTGGCGGGAGGAGAGGTTACAGAGATAAGAAGGAGGGATGGAGAAATGAAAGGACAGGAGGAGAGGGACGGCCCTATCTCCATACCTGTGTGCTATGCGGCTTGAACACACACTGATAGCGAATGTGTGTTTGTGAAGTGATATTTTGTGTCCTGTACTGACCCTACTTGATGTGAATACTGTAGTCCATGTGACGCCGTACGGTGACGCTGCTGTGAGCTCTCTCCATCAGTGTCATCGAGACAGATTCCTGCACATGTCCTGTCCGTGACGGATTCCTGTGAGTGTACTGTATGTACTGCAGGTAATGGGCTTGATCTAATGTCTGCAGGAGAGGAGAGAGGAGAGCAGAGGAGACAGGGAGAGATGGATGTGTTGATAGAGAGGACTGGAGAGATGAGTTTAAAATATGGTTAGATGTGATGTCTGGAGACAGAGAGGAGGAGAGAGACAGGAGTGGATACAGGAATGGAAGAGCTGAGCATAAATGATGAGATAGGTCTAATGTGTGGAGGAGTGGCGAGAGGACACGGGGGAGGAAAAAAGGGGGAGAATGGATGGATGGCGGGACAGGGTACAAGAATGAATTTGGCGGACAGGGGAGAGGGAGAGGGAGAGATGGATAGATGGACAGTGGAGGGATGAGTGCAGATAATGGCTAAACCTAATGTCTGGAGGGCAGACATCCATCTGACTGACCGAATTATAGTCCAGCTCACTTTCTACAGACTAATTACTGGAACACGGGATTGTCTCTCCGTCTTTCTCCCTCTGTGGCTTTGTCTTCCTCTCTATTTCCGAACTCAGGGTGATTTTAGGGCTTATGAGAGGGGAGGGCGTGCACGCTGATGGCACACATCTCCTCTCAGCTCGTAGATCAGCTCACCTGCCCTCTTTTCCCCTGGTGAGCACAGATCCTGCTGACACACCCTCCCTCCTCTAACAAATGGTTTTCTAAAGAAAATACAGTTTGTTACCTGCCCACCACTTTGCTCATTTCCCTTATTTTTCTCTCTCCTGCTCCCTTGTCAACTCTGTTTTCGGGTCTAATCTAAAGAGGAGAAACTGAATCTACCTGTCGACTACTCTGCTTGTTAGTGCCATTGTTAGCGCTTACACCTCTTGTTTAAGAGTATCTTTCAGGGAGTTACTAAGTGGGTAAACAACAAGCTATGCTCTAATGCTCTACAATATTTATCGTGACCCTGCTGCATGCACTTTAAGTAAACTTTGGTTGCCCACTTGTTAACAACGGAGGTTGTGGAGGAAAAATGTGTGTAGAAACCAACAAACCTGCCAACCACCTCTCCTGTCTGCTTTTGTGTTTAATAAAAGTAAGTACTAAAATAAAGGAAATGCCAGCATAAAGTGCTTTTATAGGGTGTAGTGCCACCAGAGCACCTTCAGTGAGCCTTGGCATAAATTCTACAAGTGTCTGGATTTTATGGGTGGCCACGGATAGAGCATGTCTCTTTTACAAGAAATTCCATTATTCAGAGTTTTGATGGTAGAAAAATCATGTCTTTGGCGTCGCTGAATCTCCCGCTGTTTTTAGTTAGATTGAGATTTAGTCTCCGGGACTGCTACGGGATTCGGTTTACATCGTTTTAAGGCTTTATCAAACCAATTTCCTTTCGTTCCCTGTGGATGCAGCTATTATCTTCCCGGAAGATTGAACATATTCACTCGCTTTGACAGCATTTAACGTGCCATCAAAAGCGTCCACCGTAGCATAACCACGCCGGGAAGACGCGTCCCACATGAGAGAGTTGCTGCGGTAAACATCTGTTTGTTTGTTGAGCACCATGCGAATGATGACACATCTGACCATATTATTTTCTTTGCACAGTGAGCCACTACAATACCTGTATTGTTTTGCATCTCTTGTACATTTTTAGGAATAATGAGGTGATTATGTGCTCCAAACTGAACATCTCCTTCCGTGAAATGCGTCATGCTAATGCTTTGGATTGTCAATTGCAGTAAATTGATCCCGATCTGTGTGGTTGTTTTAGCCTCTCAAATAATACACAAATACACAGTTATGATAGTTGGACAGACTATGCATGTGTCCATGTGTAACCGTTCCATCTCTTTTTTGCAGACTTGTTGTCAGCATTTAAACTGTACACTACTGTGAAGCACCTGATCTCCAGTAATTATACTGGTGACAGAATTGTAAATGACAAATGACACATCAGCAAACTTACGGTTATCAGTCTTGTTGTTTGTCATGTTGCAATCTACAATCGATTCCTCTGTTATTGTTTTTTAAGGTCATACTTAAAACTCCATATTGAACTGGAACAAAAGGTCACAGTCACTAATAATCATCGGAGACGAAACCACTTTATTAACTCACAGATCAATTTCAGCTAATCATTTTACCAATCAATCATGCTCCTTTGGGATCTTCAACAGTCTCTCTGTCTGCGTATATCTATTTGTTTCCTGCTGCTTTAAAATGATCCAGTGAATAACAATTTTTATTTGAAGGACTCTAGGACGCTGTGTCCTACGGCCTACGGTGTGTCTATGTGTGTGTGTGCTGTTTATAGGATGCTTTGGAGTGGCTGTTTTAATGTTAAAAGAAAAGAGCAAAGGGCAAAAGTGTGGGTGTGTGTCTGTGTGGAGCTGTGTTTGCTTGTGTTTGTTGTGTGCATATTCCAGATGTTGTCATGCAGACAGAATACACTTAGAATAATGCTTATATTACTTGCATCAGACATTAATGCCATATGTTTCCGGTGTCTTGTGTTGGTGCTTGCTGACATTAGGATTAAGGGTTCAGTTAAGACTTCAGCCATTGCCTAATTACAAACATATCTGCACATGTTAGGGATGTTAATAATTAACCGTTAACCGACATTAAGAATATTTACCGAATGATGCTGTCAGTGAAACGGTTAAAAGAAATTGTAAAAATTAAATAAAAAGCTGAACAAAACTCAGAGGAGCGGCTTGTCACTTAAAGGAGAATAGCTGTTCCACCTTAACAGCCCACCTTAAGTGAGTCTGAGTCGATGTTGCAAGACACGGGAGCTTGGCTTGGGTCTTGAGGAGTTGTAGCATTTATTCACCGACAAATAAACTGTACACACACTGCTGCAGCTACGTTCACAGCTATAACGCCACCGACAACCCAACACTCACTGCTGCCACACACACGGGCCACGGACACTAACTAACACTGGCTGACAGACCGTGTGTGTGTTACAACGTCGAGCATGAAGCCACGCAGCAAATACGCACACGGACACTTGCTAACACTACCCCAGACAGACACACAGGTGACAACCTCGCAGCTAAACTAAATGATGCAGTGGAGACTTCTGGCGAACTGGGGACTCAGTTGTCTGTTTTGCACAGACACTGCAGCTGGAGATAAATGATGGATTTAACCTGTTGGTGAATCGGCTTATCGTTGCAGCTGGGTGGCTTTTTAGGCACTAAAACTACAGCACTGCTGCATGCAACACACTATTCTTGGTTAATGGTTAATAATAGGTTAACAAGGGTCGGCCATCTGTCAGAAAAAAAAAAAATAAAAAATTAGCATCCTTAGCGTATGTGTATGTGTCTTTGTGTACATAGAACAGAGATCTACCCTTTAAGGTTTGGGTCACTGTTTTGTGTTCAGTTCAGCATCATGTTGCTACAATTAAGGTCTACTACCCCCTTGCTGTGTGAGCCCGTTTGTGTGAGTGTGTTTAAGAGAGAGAGATAATTACGTTTAGCTCCACGTTTCTACCTGTGGCTGCTGTATGTGTGGTAATTAAATCTCTCAGTATATCTGAAGAAATGGAGATATGAGGCTTATTGAAATAATTATTTACTGCTGCTTGTTAATGAATTTATTTACATTCTGCAGTTACACATCAAAGGAGATTACCCCCTTTCCTTCCCAAACAATCCTGAGAGAAGGTGGAGAAATGCTGCTATTCTGCTGCTGTCTGAGGTGCAGCATGTTGTTCTTTTCTGTCGGGCAGCTGCTGGATAAGAGCTTAGACTTTTGCTCTTGCTTCTAAAGTCTTCTGTGTGTAAACGGTCTGCCATGATGTGCAGACAGCAGACAGGGCCAGCCAGAGGGGGCATGGGCCAGCCTGCTCACTTTAAGGCAGTTTTCATTCAGGGAGGAGGTGGAAAATAGTCTGAATCAGGGAGAAGGCTTGTTTGTTTGAGGCTTCTTTTCTGGCCACAGAGTAAGGTCCATAAAACCACAGAATAAGTGTTAAAATTGCCTGCCAGGATATACAGTATTATCAGTGAAACAAACTTTTCGTGCGGCACAATTACATACAAAGTCAATACAAAGAGGCAAATAGACGCAAGTTACGGCGGGTGACGTGAATGCCATGAATGATGTGACACAAACACTCGACATACGCGTCATTAGTGGGTGTTGAAATATTTCAACTCAAGCAAGAAATTTGCATGACCCTATGTCGCAAAAGCCTATCAGCGTTGAGATTCTCCTTCTGTCGGCACTGACGCCCTGACGTTGTTGAATCAAATGGATGTTTGTGGGCACCCAGAGCTACAATAGTATATCATATTTGTACAGAGACTGGACAAAACTTTGTATGTCTATGCTATAAACAACGTTGCTGCCATATTTATGCCTAGTTGACTTTATCTTGAGTGATGATGGAGCAGCTGCATAGCCTAGCACTGATCGATCCAAACTCCATTCAGATAACAAGCAAAGTAAAAGTTGTTTGATTGTCGTCTTACAGACAGACTTGACTGAGCGTGAATTCAGACTTTTTACAAATCTGCATCATTATGTTGTTATTTCGGCATACTTTTGATCCATTTACAACAACGTTGCTGCCGTATTTATGCCTAGATGAGGTTATGTTGAGTGTTTGGTGACAGGTTTAGGATGATGATTATTCTCTTGTCCGTCACCCAACTATTATTTGGAATATTTGGATAAACGTACGCTACAACTCCACCTACAATTACCTGTGTTTTCATGTGCCTGACTTCTTTGTTTCTGTGTATAGTATATTTGAAAATATTCTGGAAATGATCTCTTTCGATACTGTAGACATACAAAAAAATAGTCCTTTATTTGTCTTATGAAACCAGACAAAACAAAGCTTCCCCATAAAAGCTGCATGTACATGCTGTGCTGGCTGCTGGTTTAGATTTAATTCAAGCCCTAACTGGAAGCACATTCTGAGCTGTGCTCACCATGTGTAGACCTTGTTTACTGGACTCGGCATGAATACTGTCGTCTTGGAGCAGAGAACTTTTGGATAACTGGAGAAATAAAATCTGGGAGATCTGTTTAAACAGATCTGCTCTTTTTTAATATATATATATATATATATATATATATATATTTTTTTTTTTTTTTTTTTTGGAGAAAATCTGTAAAACCTAGAAAAGAGTTGCCTGAATTATACTTTTAGTCCAACAGTGTATTCGAACAGGCCAATATGTCGTTAAGGGGACATATCGTGCTCATTTTCAGGTTCATACTTACATTTTAGGTTTCTACTAGAACATGTTTACATGCTTTAATGTTCACACAATGAACACATTATTTTTCTCATACTGCTTCCAGAAAAAGCCCCATAGAAAAATATGGCGCACCTTTGCAAAGGTAGTTCTCAAGCTGTGGCCGATATATTCTAATGAGCCAGCATGTGACATACAGTAAGAAGGGGAGCCAAATCTGAATGGCTTGTTGAATCACATGTTTTCTGATCCAGGCAGCCCCCAAAAAATCGGTCTCTAGATACCCAATTGTATGTGCACAAGCACTGAAAAAGTGAGTTTTTCATGACACTGTATGTCTCCTTTAAAAGTGCAAAATGCAAAATTCAGAGCATATTTATTGCCTCCACACGGCTCTCAACATGGCAACAACTGAGCTGGCGGCTAGCAGCCAATGGTGCTACCAGTGCAAACAATGGCAACAGTCAGACAACGCCAGCAGTGTTAACCTGAGGAGGAACTGGAGGGTGGGTGCTACGCTTCCGTGATGACCCTGTCGGTCAGGATGGGCGTTATCAGCTGTAACCAGGGTTGGAAATTAGCACCAGCAAGCAGCCAAATGCTGGTAAAATATGCAAGTGGCTGCTAGATTTGCTTCACTCACCAGCCAAAACAACAATGGTAATATATTGAGTGGCTGGTATGTTTTGGAATCCACCAGCCACAGTGGCAGGTGGACAAAAAAGTTAATATCCAACCCTGGCTATAACTCCCGTATGAGCGCAGTACTGAGCGGCGGCCGTGAGCTAGCCAGTAGGGCACGCCCACATGCACTAAAAGGCATGCGTGGTCAGCCAGGCTATGTCAACAAAGCAGAGAAGCTCACATTACAACACACAGAGGGAGAGTGACTTCATTCTCTGCTCAGGTAGAGATTACTCCTCTATATCTTTACATAGAAAATAGTTGTTTGCTGCTTTATTAATGCTCTGGATATCGTATAGATCACCTTTAAGATCTACTGATCATTTTCATACTGGAGCTTGATTTTGACAACACAGGAAAATAAACACGTTGCCTACTTTTTTTCCCAATAACCTATATATAATGTATATAGTCAGTGTAGTTATTTCTGCTGTATCCGTGTATCAACATACAACGCATTAGCTGCATTTTCCAATAAAGTAGTAATTCTAAAAACGTCTAATTGAATATCATTAGAAGAGTAAGAGACTTGAAATAAGTTGATATGATTATAAATACTGTCTTGTTTGTGGTTTTGTGAACCACTTTTCTTGATTGAATTGAATGAATACATTATGGGACATCTCAATATGGCTGGGTATAATGATCCACAGATACACAACACACGCAACTAAAGGTCAACTCGTACGGTTTTGATTCCGATAAAGATGCATCCATACCTGCTTTCCGGTAGGTTTTTGCATGTGCACGTGCGTGTGTGTGTGTCTGTGAGAGAGACAGAAGAAAAAAAGTATGGAGCAAAATAAAAAAAGCTTTGTCTGCACTGTCAGATTTTAGTCTGTATTGACTGTGCTAGCAGAGTTTGGCAGCCGTAGCATTGCAGTAAAGGCCAACTCTTTCAGGTTAGCCATCCCCTTTATTATTGTAGCCCTGAGCAATGGACACACACACACACACACACACACAAGTAAATCCTGCAACCTTGTACCTACCTAACTAAAGGTACACTCCCATCCACCCGCACACACATACAGGTGAGTTATCATTGCTTTGCCCTCAAGAGCACTATCAGTCAAAATGTAATTCAGTCACACAACTTGATATACTAGAGTGTGTGTGTGTGTGTGTGTGTGTGTGTGTGTGTTTGTTTGTGTGTATACTGTACGTATCAGCGTGTGTGAGCGTGTGTGTATGTGTGTGTGGGTGGGTGGGTGTGTGATATAATGGCAGGCCAAAGGGGGCAGAGAGAAATAGAGGGAGTCGAAACTCAAAGGTATTCTTTAGCTTTCATTATCACGATATTGCCAAGGGCAGAGAGAGAAAGAGAGAGAGAGAGAGAAAGGAGAGGCAAAGATAGATGGAAAGAATAGAAAGTTAACCAGTGAACAACAGAGGAAGAAGAGGGAGAAAGAGACAGTAATCTCTTTTTTTTCTCCTTTAGGCTTGAGAAGTATACTGCTCTTTGGCCAACACTTTTTGCGTGTGTGTGTGGCATATACAGCCTAATGTGCTTGTGTTGTTTTTGTGTGTTTTGGAAGTAGCCTTTTCAACCGAACCAGTTTTCTGTGCATCGATTATTTTTATTATTTTGAACACAACAATCTAGAAATGTGTCGGGTTGCTTCATGGCACGAAAGGAATATAACTGCTTTACAACAAAAACAGAGAGAGGGCACCATTGTTCCAGCAGACATGGACCATGGGATTTTTTTGCAGTGACAGATGGTAGAGAAATGGAAATACTGATGCTTTCCTGCACCAAAGCCCTGCTCTGATTCCCAAACACAGACTGAGTGATGGAGGACCACAGTCAATATTGCATGCAGCATGATGATGACCACGTCATCCACCAAAATGTCAAAGCCTGCTGCAGATTCTCTGATCCAGACAGGGTTTGTGAGGTTTTTTGCCTCTCCTTCACTGTCAGTGCATGTTGTTTACCGAATTGTAATAAGCCTGATGGAACTGAAATAAAGCTTTGTCATGGCTAATTTAACCGGGCACTCAGGCTGACTTTTTGGCCAAGTATGCCAAAGATCTCATTCCTTCGCTCAAGGTCATTATGCAACAGAATTTTAAAACAGAACAACATCTTGTTTACAAGACTGTGTTGAGACGATCTGAAAGAAACCCTGAACATGGACTCACCATGTGAATTCGACAGGCACTACAAGTATGCCAACGATGCACTTTTGAATCCAGCAGCAACTGCTCCCTCTGGAGTCATAATGTTCATTTTAGGTGGTTGTAGCAGTAAATGTAGTGATAAAAACATAACACAGGAAACAGATACTTGTGTGTTGTATGTTGGGTGAAGGGGCCTCATTGGAGGACCAGTGACCATGAAGGTCTGAAGATCTACTGTGCCTATCAATTTGGCCTGCACAGGGAATGAAATACTGAAGATTGGTTTTGGCCTTATGAATGAATGCATGTATGTTGCGGTGAAATGTAAATATTAGGGCTGTCAAAGTTGACAAGATAATAACACGTTAACACAAATTTGTTTAAACGGCAATAATTTCTTTAACACATTAACGCAATTTGCTATTATTGGTTTGTAACGGGCTCAGTTTTAAAGCTAGAGTGAAGATACTGCTATCTTATGAAACTACAAAAACCTCCATTGGTACCAACCATCTTCTACTAGTGAAGGAGGTTAATAATGCTAAATTTTGGTGAGGAAAAACTAGCAGGACCATTTTCAAAGGGGTCCCTTGACCTCTGACCTCAAGATATGTGAATGTAAATGGGTTCTATGGGTACCCACGAGTCTCCCCTTTACAGACACTCCCACTTTAGGATAATCACATGCAGTTTGGGGCAAGTCATAGTCAAGTCAGCGCACTGACACACTGACAGCTGTTGTTGTCTGTTGGGCTGCAGTTTGCCATGTTATGTTTTGAGCATATTTTTTATGCTAAATGCAGTACCTGTGAGGGTTTCTGGACAATATTTGTCATTGATTTGTGTTATGTTGAGCAGTTTATTGATTGAGTAGTTTAAAGGTGGGCGGGTAAAAAAAAATAATCGTTGATCCTGCTTTTGATTTCGATGATTGAGATCAGAAACCAATTTCAATTGATTTCTGATTTACAATCAAAATTGTGGCACCCCTTATGATTGATCATGGGCAATCATACGATTAATCACGATTAAATATTTTAAACGATTGACAGCCCTACATTTTTGGCTTTATGAATGAATGTTGTGGTGAAATGTAAATATTCTAAGGTCTGTAATCTGCGATTGCAAATATCACAAATACTGTACTGATAGTCTCAGTACCTACACTATGTATGGTTTGTTACAGAAAAGCTCATCTTTCACAAACCCTTTTGTCACTATGTGGCTGAGTCAGAAACTTAGCAAGTGATGTGGGACTCCTCGGAGGACACTTAACCTCCAGGAGCTGCAATAAAGGATGCACCAGCATGATGTTTCTCTCCACAACATTCCCTCTGCCTCTCATAGCCTGAATTGCTTTGTCCTCATTCTCGTGGCCGCAGTGGCAGCGTTGCCCTAGAAAATTTGGTCCATTCATAAGTGTTGATTAAGAAACTTTCCTGGGTTAGCGGAGTTCATTTTGGGGATTTTTCCTGATTTCAGTTGCAAACTTCCTTGCATCATGCTACAGCTCTGATACTCTTTGTATCTCTTCTTCTCAACTTGGTTAGGGGTTAATTTAACACAGGCCTTGTACAAACCACAACACTTCTGACAGGTCAGTGCGGTGCCAAGTGCGGCGCGGGGCATCCGTGGATCAAAAGGTAGGTCACATTGTTTCTGTGACTGCCGCTGCTCTCGACATCTGCTCCGTAACAGAGCTGAAGGAGACCATCTGTCTGCAGCTGAAAATGCGGAATAATACATAAAAATCAACAGAGCTTTTTAAGTTCTACGTAACATCTGAGAAGTTCAGTCAGAGACAAAGGGAATGACCATCTGTAGCATATAGTGATACCATTAGATTTGATGGAAAAGGGTCAGCCCTTTGGGGGAGCAACAAGGATTCTGCAGGGTGAATAAATCTCCTAATAAACACGCAAACATTAAGTCAAAATATGGCATACAAAGCAAATATTGTGACAAAGGAGGGAGGTGTGGCAGCAAATGTATCTAGCAACTAGTGAAAAATGCCAGGTTATAATGGTCACGCTATACACCTGCATGACTATGATTGAACATCAGCTAGTAACCACAAAGCTGGTGAATGAGCCAGTGATAGTGAAGCATGAATGAAGCAGCTAATACAAGCACTAACACTGGTGTGTTCTCAAGTTGTTGATGTTGGGCTTACGTATGTGTCGCCTTTGCTTGTGATTTCAGTTGTTAAAGAGCAACTTAACAACCCATTTTAGCTTGAACACGGCCCCTTCAGAAAACTAAAAAGATACATTATGGGCCCAGTCCCATACATCATGATAATAATAATAATAACGATAATAATAATAATAATAATAATAATAATAATAATAATAATAATAATTATAATAATAATGATAATAACAACAACAATAATAATAATAATAATAATAATAATAATAATAATAACAATAATAATAATAATAATAATAATAATAATAATAGTAACATTCAGTAGTTTTACAAGGACTGTAATATTTTTGGATGTGGGATATGTGTGTGTATGTGTGCATGAGGCTGTGTTTTTCTCAGATGCTGCTGTGTCGTGTCGTGTTTCCTGATGGTTGCTGAAAGGTGACCTCGCAGATGTTTTTTTGTCTGGTTTTATGTTTGTGTTTTTCTGTCTTCTGTTGATTGTTTGGAGCATGTGATGCAAGACACATTATCATGTGGACGGACAATAATGTTTTTATCTTCTAGTGTTGCCCAACACCATACTGACTTATACAAGAGCACCCTGACGATTCTGCTGTCTGTATCTGCTGATACAAAATTGACAAAACCTATACTTGGTGAAGTGGCAGCATCAGGTTCTGACATGACTCTTTTAAGCTGACTTAAAGTTATGACTCATGCAAATCAGTAAACACCCAATTTCATTATATGCAAGTACTGATAAGCTTCATAACTTCCACGGTGCTCATACTTGAGTTTCACTGTTCTTTCCAAAACAATCTGTAGCTTAAATGTCTTTCTTCCATCATCCTTTGATATGAAATTCATAACTCAATCACATTGAAGGTATTTTAAATTATGTTCCTGTGCTCTTTTACTGGTGTTATTCTGCCTTCCAGGGAATCTAGTGTTATAAACTAGTGATAAGAATGGATGGCAGCCAAACACGTCCATCACATAATGAATATATCAGGGGTAGAGAAATTGATGATAGCTTCTCAGCCTGTTGACAGGTCTGAGAGCCAAGAGTCTATACAGATACTGTAGCGACAGACCAACACAAACACAAAGTAGACTTCACAAATTAGCTCATGGTGTTTTGAGCCCGGGTCTCAGACGAGCCCCCAGTTCATGCTATGTCCCCGGTGTAAGGGAAACCTAGACATAGCGTGCTGCGTGACTCCCCCACTCTTCCACTCCCAAAACTGCCCAGCTGTACAGTAGGAATCAAAGGTTGAAGTAGCAATATAAACCTGAGATGTGCATTGCCCAAAACAACAAACTAAAGTTCAGTGATACAAACCCTAATCTTCCCTAAGAAAAATATATTTGAAACACATGACACGTCTTTAACCTAAACGCTGGAGAAAAATGTTTATCAACAAAAAAAAAAATGGCCTCTCACTGCTGGTGAACTGCTGCTATTAGTACTATACAAATTGTGCTGTTCATAGTCAGAAAACTGCTACTCTGTTTATAGAAACTCTAATTGCAATACACACAGAGCTAAATTCTGCCTTTTGTCAATTCAAAACATCAAATCAAACATCAAAACAAATCTGGCCCAGGATCAAACAGTATTAAATCTTAAAACATGTGGAAGGGTATAGGCAGAGAGAGTGTTCCCTGCTGGTGTGATTTTCCCAATTAGCCTCATCTGTCGTGGTGGATCCGTGATTAATAACTAAGTTATCTACACTGCTCATTAAGAATTCCAGAGCATTGTGTGCCATCAACATCAAACACGGTCTGTCTCATAGTTTTTTTTTATCCTCTGGATATGGAAGAGGGAGTGTCTCCTGTCTCTGTATTTAACAGACTAGTAATTAACTAGTGGTCTTATCTCCTCATGTTGACAGAGTTGTCAAAAAATCTGTGAGTCACATAGACAGCGAGGGAGAGTTGGCGGAGACACAAGCAGATGCGGTTACATACAGGGCTGCTCGATTATGCCAAAAAATAATCATGATTATTCAAATCTGGTGCAGTTTGAGAGCAAACGCAAAATTGAAGAACTTTATGCTCTCGTAAACAATTTAATTATAAACACATTGGTTGTATTGATATGAATGGCGATGACACGGCAAAAAAGTCACACCCACAAAGCATGTTAAACAAGACGGGGTCCGTGTTGCAAGACGGTCGGGTGGGTTTGCCGACATCGCCGCACTGAGGACAGTCCGCCCCTGTTGACAGTCGCAACAGGAGCAGGGAACCCTGCCCCTCCCTGCAGGGAGAGAGGGAACAGCGAGCACTAAATGGCGAGGTTCAGGTTAGGGGTGCTGTAAAGTGCCAACTTCACTCTGGGCCTTTCCAAGCCGACCTAGAGCCCGTGGCGGCACACTGCTACAGAGGAAATACCCAGCCAGCGCCGGGGAGAGTTCCCATGAGTAGATCTTCCCACACCGAGTGTCCGTTCCTGAAAGTACACCGCTGTAAAGGAAAGGGGTGCGCTGGATTTATAACACAAGACAAAATGAGAGCATATTTATAAAACGTAATGCGGCACAATAAACGTTTTATGTTGATTATCTTGTCTTCATAATCGTTGCAGGCCAAAATCTTAATTGTAATTAATTGCACAGCTCTAGTTACGTACAAGGACATGTTGGAAAAAACTTTTACCCCCTCTACACCTGGCATTAAAATGCGTTTTTCGGTGATAAGATTGCAATCGGATAGTGCTTGACCACATGAAAGTACAGGTTTAAATGCAGCCAAAACGCATTGAGGACGGTTTGTGAGCCAATTGGCCAAACCATCTCCAGAGGGACGCATTGTGACCGCAACACAAGTGTAAATGCAACTGTGTTTTCAATCGACATACAAGCTAAGTCTGTCCTGAGTACCATTGCTTTGGGCTCCGGAGCTGCAGTAGTAATCAAAGCTTCGAAGCTTTGTCTGGGTGGGGGTGCGGGCTCAACCTGCAGCGCGCTCTCCGCGCTCCTCCGGTCACATGACCGCCGTACAGAGAGATCAGCGCGGCCACCACCGCTCTGTCAGCGTCTCATCTCCTTATCCCTCTGTGCCACGTTTGCTGGCCCTAAACGGCAGCATTTTGAGGCTGATGTGTCCACGCATTACACGTCGCCTCTCCAGCAGTGCCCGGCTACAGGCCTGTGCATAATGCAGCCTTCCTCTCGGCCCTTTCAGATAGAGCGATCGGATCTCATTCAGATCTCAATATCAACACAGGAGACACATAATACCAGGTGTAAATGTAACCAGGTTAAATCAAATCTAGATACAATCTGAATACAAGACACATTTTAATACCAGGTGTAAAGGGGGTCTGTGTGTTTTTCTAAATTCTTTAAAGGGGCCTCTATGAGTCTCGTCACGTCATGTTGACAGAGACATGAAAATGAGTCCGAACACATGAGTCACCCAGTTAAGTAGTGCAGGGAAAGAGAGAGAGATTAGTGGTTGCTGAGAGATTGCATTTAATTTTATTGTTGCATGTTTCATTGTCGTGTGTTGGCCGGACAAGCACTGCTCTTGCCTCACTATTACTTCAAATTCATTGTCATTCCATTGCATTTTTTAGCAATGCAACACTGATTTCAAAAGTGTAATTCTCACGTAACACGAAAGAGAGGAAAACACAGAGAGAATACAGAGCGAAAGACAGGAAAAAGGCAAAGAGTGAATGAGGGGAGACGGAGGGCAGAGATGAGTGACAGCAGGAGGAATGGAAACACAGAGAGATGAGTGGGATTTCAGATGAAAGAGAGAGAGAGAAAGAAAAAAAAAGAGAGAGAGGAAGAAATTGAATGGGATATCAGATGAGTGGGCCATTAGTCACTGCCTTCTTGCTTCCTGCTGTGACTGTGTTTCCATGACGATAATTAGCATATCAGACATTAACCCCGCCTCCACAGCCCTCAGTGTCTTGTTAACCAATTAACTTCTGAGTCAGCGAGGACTAAACCAGAGAGAGCAGAAACTGAATATAAAAGTCAATCATCAACGGTAACACAATCAGGTCCAACACCTACCTTTGCTTCACCACATGAAGAGTTAAAACTGTTTCTATTTAAAAGATGTGACATAACAACGAACAAAATACTGGCATGAAAGGGACATTCATAATAAAATATAACTGAAGTTGTTACTTATCTGAAGGTTTTACAAATTCTGAAATGTACTCTTCTCAACTGGATATGAACAATTTGGCATGGATGATAGATGATCATTAAACATCGAACTGATTAAATTAGCATCAGTGTACACATTAAAGGGACAGTGTGTAGGATTTGGCGGCATCTAGTGGTGCGTTTGCAGAGTGCAACCAGCTAAGTACCACTCTGCTCACTCCTCCCTTTCTAAGACTGCAATAACATGAGCCGCCAAGTGCAAAACCATAGTAAGGCCCTTCGCCTTATCCAGAGGCCATCCTTACCATAATAACACTACAGAAGGGAGAAACAGATGGTGGCTGGTGGTACCACGGTTTTATCCTCTGCGGCTCACGTTACAGCAGTTTCACAAGCGTGTTGGAAAACTACGGTGGCCTTCAGGTAACGTAAAAACGTGAAAGGCTCTCTCTAGAGACAGTGTTTGGATTGTTCATTGTGGGCTCCTGTAGAAACATGGCGGAGCAACATGGTGGACTCCGTGAAGAGGACCCGCTTCATATGTAGCTATGAAGAGCTCATTCTAAGTAACGAAAACACAACACCCAGTTCCTTTAAGGATAAGGTAAACGTTCTCACCATAAGGTCCATTTAGTAGTTGTTCTACAGATTTTCATCATATCTCATTGTCTTCATCAGCAGATAGGATTTGCTCAGGCCTCATGGATTTGTAGATGTTCAAATTTCCATTTTTATTTACTTATTGATCACTTTAAAGACTCCTTGTCCATGTTAGCTTAAAAGCTGAGGTCAAGTTCAATTTTATTTGTCCCCGCAGGGCAATTGGTTTTGCAGCATAAAGTGCAACATAAAACATAAAGACAACATGAAATCACGCAGTAAAATAGCGCAGACTCAGCAGCACAGACTCAACAGCACTGCATCAATGAACAAGAATAGTCATCACAACAGCAATAGAAAACAAAACAGTACAATGATGACTACCTGTCTACTCCCCTACTAAATATGACCAGCATGGCATTCTGATCAAGACACCCAACAAGCAGACAAAATCGTCCAGCGACAACGACACTACAAGAATTAAGAATCACAGAGAAAGAAAGAGGTTCATAGTTATTCTTGAACTTGGGGTTGATAAAACAATTTCAGCACAAGGTCCATTTAGTAACTTTTCTGCAGACTTCAATCATATTACATGATCTTCATCAGCACATGGAGATGATACGGTAAAGGCTTAAAATGTTTGTAATAGCAAAGAATAACATGAGGTGCAAAATCTATATCATTCAAAAGACTCAAAACTACATTTATGAGTATTTTGTGATTCAGCCAATATATATATATTTTTTTTTTTACAAAAATGTATATTTTGATTTATCTTTATTCTGCTATGACATTGGAAAAATAACTTGCAGCCCTTTTATTTCATCCTTTTATATATTAACACTCAAGATATTGAATGCTCTGTGACCTGAACAACTACTGTGGCCTTTTGCTTTAATACAGCGTTAGGCCTACACACTTTACAGATACAAAGAGCATCCCTCAAGGTTCAGCGGTTGAGTAAGAACTGGAGGGGTGCTAGTTCAATCTCCAGGCCTAACAGGTCTCTGGTCTCTGTGTATTAGCACCAGTTAGTGACTGCCTGTTAAAGTGCCCTTGAAGAAGGCACTGAATCACAAACTAGTATGGTGACACGGCACTGACTGCCAGCCCTCTGCTCTCTTCCTTCTGAAGAAAAGTTTGTGAAAGGACGATGTATTCTGCAATGAAAGGTGTCTGCTCACAAAACAATTCTAAAGTGCCCTTGAACAAGGCACTGAATTCCAAATTCCTCCAGGGGTGTTGCATCGCTGCCAACCCTGTGCTCTGTGAAGAAATGCCTCTGTGCATATATATATACTGTATATAGGGTGGAAGAGGGTATGCAGAATTAAGCATTCAAGGTACCTTGCCTTAAAGGCGAGAGCTCTGCCTCAGAGGTTTACCTTAAACACTGCAGAAATCAAATTGGAAATTTAAAAGGATTCTTTTAAAAGATGTCTGAATTTCATTCAAGCACTTATGCCGATTCTGTGTTTGTCTGCAAGGCAAGGCCTGTTTATTTGTATAGCAACTTTCAACAACAAAGCAATTCACAGCCCTTTACATGAGACATCAAAGCATATTAAGAAACACAAGGCAATATATAAAGACAAAAGAAAAAAGCACATTTAAACAGGATTTAACAGAGTAAAATAAAATCGAAGATGAAAAATATGCTTTAATAAAATTAAACGGATAAAACAGGAGAATAAGAATTACAGTGAAGATAGGAATAAGTCACAAATTGAATTCAATAAAAAGCAGCAGCAAACAGAGAAGTATTTAGCCTTGATTTAAAAGAACTGAGAGTTGGAGCAACCTCAAGTTTTCTGGGAGTTTGTCCCAGATATCGGGTGCATGAAAACTGAATGCTGCTACTCCGTGTTTAGTTTTGTGTCTCTGGGGTCTGTAAACAGACCTGTCCCAGACGATCTGAGAGGTCTGGAGGGTTCATAAGGGAGCGGCAGATCAGAAATGTATTGCGGCCCTGTACCATTCTGTGCTTTATAAACCAACAGTAGAATCTTAAAGTCACTTATTTGACACGCAGGAAGTCAGTGTAAAGATCTGAAAACTGGACTGATGTGATCTACTCTCCTGGTCTTATTGAGGACTCTAAAATCAACTGCAGCTGTCTCATCAACTTCTTATGCTGGCATGACTTTTTGTAAATCCTACTGAGACCTCTAATTCTTGATATATTCTTAAAGTTATGTCAGGCTGATTTTGTAATTGTCTTAATGTGGCTATTGAAATTTAGTTTTGAGTCCAAAACTACTAAAAAAATCCATTCACCTATGTATCGCAGGTTTTTTTTTTTTTTATGATTTTGAAACAGATTTTTTTATTGCCAGAATCAATATACTGTATTCGTCACATCTATTCCGTATACGTCAACCAAAACAAACCGCAGTTGGCCGCAACGAGGAAGTATAAAACGGATCCACCTTCAGCCTCACATGTTAAATCCAAAGTGGTAAACACTATACATCCAGTAAAGTATGCAAACACTTTGGGTTTCACACATTGCCAGGAAAAGCAGAGCTAGACATCATGGCTAAAGCTGCATGGGAACTCTAGCACCCATATACTGACATTTATGTTAAATGCATTCAAACGACCCCGATGGAGCTGACCGTGGATGTATAAAGACAACTGAGCTGGCGGGAGAGCTAGCGATGGACTTGGAGAAGTTAGCAGAAGTATAAACGTGTGACTACGTCCGGTTTTCAAAATAAGGTGTTAACAAAGGGAACTGTATATACAAAATACAGGTATAGAAATAAGATTGATTGGATTATATTCACAAGAAGTATAGTTCAGAGTCTTCAGCGGACACGCCCTCAGTGTTTCGGAGCAGAATATACTGCTTTTTTTTTACATTTTCAAACAAAATTTTATTTTTCTCCTAATTAAAATTTGACTGGGTGGTTAATAACATATTTTCTGAGGTGTGACAGAACTCAGAACACATTTATTTTTGTTTTACCCAGATTTAATTTAAGGTTTGATGTGGGCCTATCATTGTTCATTAGTGAGTTTAATAATGACAGTTTTCAGGGCCTATGGGAAATAGCCTGACACAACGGAAGTGTTGACTATTTGGAGAAGATCTGATTCCAGTTAAAAACATTTTTGAATAAGCCTTAAGGGAGTATATCAAGGCAGCAAGAGGAAGATTTCAAATGCTGCACAATGTCCTCCAAGGTTTAGGATGTTGAATGTTAGAGATGATTAATTCCTGAGTGTGCCCCTTATTGTGTGTGGTATCCATCACATGCTGAGTCAGTCCATACTACTTATCCAGACTACAACACAGTTCTCTACTGCTGCTGTCCTGGGGGTTGTCAACATGAATGGTAAAATTGCCAACACTAACTACACAGTCAAAGTCACTTAAGATGACAGACAGCAGTTCAACACATTGCACAGAATTTCGGTGGCCTGTAGATGCTTCAATATACAGCTCTACAAGATCAGAATCTGCTTTATTGGCCAGGCATGAGGACACATACCAAGAATCTCACTGCGGTTTTTGTTGCTCTCATTGTACATACACAGAAATAGAAATACAACTAAAAACAAGGAACAGCAACTATAAGTCAGACTGTTTCTGTAAATTGTAAACAACAATACAATGGTGCAAATATGATGGAATAAATTTAAACAGGCTCCTTTATATACATGATATATGTGGATATGTACAGGACATGCATGTATACATGTCAGTTTACAGTATATTCAGTACATACAGCAGCTTAAATGAGAAGATATATGAAAATAATTAAATTGAAGAGCAACATATTCAACAGAAGCAAATTGTCCTTAAGACATCTGCTTACATTGGAAAGAATTATTAAACAAAATGGCAGCTCTACCTGCTTTCTTATGCACTCTGGCTTTGCTCATAAAACTTGGTCTAACCAAGTTTCAAGGTCCTGCAGTAGTGGTGTAGTTCAATTCAAGTTTTCATGTTGTACACTTAGTTGTTGGGGAGGTTTGTGAGTAGTTCTCCGTTTCGCAGCTGTCCATGGTTGTGTCTTAGTGGAGGTCAGTGTTGCAAATCTCAGGGAGCTGCTCTTGCTGCTAACTCGCTTTAGCTAAGTCTCAGGTTTACAGTAACAGGGCTCTAACTTAACTTTTTTCACCACCGTCCCAAAATACAATTTAAACCATTCCAAAGTGAATGCTGGTCATCTCAATTATAAAATGTTATTCTACAACTAAATTATTTCTAAAAAATTAAAAGTGATGCGTAGCATGAATAAAACACTCTGGAAATGATTACATTATAAATTAGCACACATTTGATAAAAACATTTTTTATATATACATATTCATTGATTTATTGATATCACATGCATTTAATATATGAATCAAAAAAATGTTTAACTGTAACCTAATATCTGTAAACTTTGTGTTATCGTTGTGTTATCAGTTTTACATTTGTAAACATTGTGGGTGTGCATCATGGATGTATAAAGAGAACCGGATACAGCGTTGGAGGCCGGCTCCCGTTCATTCCTATGAGAGTTGCTCAGTGGCGCATGAAGCCAGAATGGCTCGACTGTCGAGTGAAAAAGTACCCGGATCATCTGCCGATCTTCCGCATCCTTTGGGCCCATAGAGCAGGCACAGTAGCGTTTCCTTTAACTCCGCCTCCCAGCACTCACTCCAGCTGCGGTCTGGGTCTCATTCACATGAACGGAGGAAGAGAAATAATTCTGGATTCGGCTATTAGTGCATTTTACAACTTTTAAGACCTAATGATTTAAATAAGAGCTATTAAAGTGTTCATACTAGGAAGTTGATTTGCAATAAAAAAAATAAATAAACACTAATTTACAGACGTCTCTTTCCTAATGTACGTCTATGGGAAAAAGTATTTTTGGGCCATCACTTGACGGACACGGAAGCTGTAGTAACGCCGTTTGGCCACTATACGAAAATTTGCTTCACAGCCCGGCGCTCTTCCTGGGGACTTGGTGTGCATGCATGCGTGTGCACGCACGTGAGAAGGCCACCTTTTTGGTGTCCTCCAATGACAAATATAGAGAGAGACAGACGGAGAAAGAGACATAGAGAGTGTGTCAGCGTGTGTGACAGAGCACTCGGGACTCTTGAATTGTGTACTCTCTCGCAATTCTACATTAACAACTTCATCAGAGGTTAATGTTATGATTTAATTGCCGTTAATTTTCTTTGGCAAGGTCTACCTTCCGTCTCACGACCGTCCCAAAATGTGTTTTTTATGGTCCCTGATCTTGTTTTTTCCAGGACGCCCTTCTGTTAGAGCCCTGCACTGTGGTTCAGGCAAAAAAAAAAACGTGCATATTACTGAAGAAGTAATGAAGTAATAAAGTGTTGAAAAATATGGTAATAGCCTGTGTTTTTCATACTGGAAATTAAAGTCCCAGACTGTGATTAATACTAAGTGTTCAGAATGTAAGCAGAGCGGAGAGCACGCATTAAAGTGTCTGTACTGTAAGCAAGCAGGAAGCACAAACGTATATGTTTGTAAGCAGAAAAAAGTGTTATCAAGGCTGCACTAATCAATATTTTTGTATTAGCAATGGTTCAAATGAGGATGTGTAATGTGAGCGCAGTCGCTCGTAGTGAACCACAGAGGATTAGGCCTATCATCCGACTCTGCAGTTAGCCTCAGTTCTATGGTTTACTACAGAGTCTTTCAGCTCATTGTTTGGTTTTACAGCCTGCAACTTGACTGTTTTGTGTCAGTCCCACTGCTCTCATCAACCTCATTTCCAGCCGCAGCTGGCAGCAGTTTTCAGCAAAAAGAAAATCTTTGATAAACCAACTATAGGCCTACACTACGAACACCAAACAGCAGACAGACAGTTACCAACTAGCCGGCGATCATAAATATTTTTGAGCCAGCAGTAAAAATTGTGTGCAACCTGTGTTGGTGTCAGTTTCAGCCTCTCATAGAGTCACATGTGGGAATTGCTGTAATTGTGAATAATGTACTTCTATGTAAGTTTACATACTGTGTGCAAGCCAGAAACAAACTTCACACACACACACATGCGGCTACATTAATGACAGGACACAAAGATCAGAGAGCAGGATTTCAACTGTAGGTCAGTTACCATAGCAACAGAACAGAATGCACCGGAGACCTGTCACCATAGGAACCAATAGCCAAAGAGAGAGAGAGAGAGAGAGAGAGAGAGAAAGATAGAAAGACAGAGACAGACGGAGAAAGAGAGATGTAAACAGAAGACAGAGACAGAGATACTGTAGGGAGATGGAAATAGAAAAAGTGAGCAAGAGAGAAAAAGCGAGACATAATCAAAGTCACGAAGACAGAGAAGGAGGAGGAGGAAGGAGATGAGGCAGCTCAGAGAGGTATGACTGTATCCACTGTACCCCCATACAACATGTGCAAAGCAACATGTTGCAGTGATGTTGTGGTGAGTCCCCAGGACACACAGGTGGTCATTTGAGTGGGTTCCCAATAAAACACAAAACAACAACATATTCATTAATATTTATTCAAGTATTGCCTTTGAGTTGTAAGTTACTTTATGAGGCCAAAAGGTTCGGGTCTGTTTCACAGTTTGGGCTGGTTCCAAAAGGGTCACAAGATCATGTTAAAGGGATAGTTCAGTTGTTTCTCAGTGTGGTTGTATGAGGTTCTTCTCCATAGTCAGTGTATTACTACAGTAGATGGAGTTTGGAGCAAAGCAATGTGCTGCTGTGGACGGATTTTAGACATCTAAAAAAATCAATATCAGTTTAAGTGTACGCTGTATTTACAATATTTTCACCGCTTATATTTTCACAATTTGACAAATGTTAGTGTTAAACTCGTTGATTTCCACGCTTCTTAACTCAGTTTCCCCTTATTGTTTCTCACACATTTGACCTAATCAGAATATCAATATATATTGTATTGTATTGTAAATGTATAATATAGGGATGCTAATATTGATTTTTTTTTCTTTCTGACCCAAAGACCTTGTTAACCAATCATTAACTGTTAACCCACAAGATTAGTGCCGTTGCATGCAGGGGTGCTGTGGTTGAAGTGCCTAACAAGCCACCCAGCTGCAACGATAATCCACCGCAGCTTGCCACCTGTTGATTAAAGTGAAGGGTGTTAGCCCCGCAATTAGCAACAACTCCGGCTCAGGCTCACGTAAAGGTGCTAAATACGAGATTGGGAGCATTTCTATTGCCTCCGTAAGGCTCTCAACATGGTAACAGCAATACTGTGCAATATAGTGTTTACCTGAGAGGGACCAGAGGATGGGTGCTACGCTTTTGCAACGCCGCCGTCGGTCGAGATGGTGTAATCAGCGGCCGTGAGCTAGCCAGTGGGGCACACTCACATGCATGAACATGCACTAAAAGGCACATGTGGCCGGGCCTGCTGCTACAAAGCGAGGAGAAACTCTGATTACAACGTACACAGAGGGAGAGTGACTTCATTCTCTGCTCAGGTAGATTACTCCATTATGACTTTACATATTAGCAAATAATAATTTACCGTTTTACTGACAATAAGAATTTTTATTTCACTTATTGGGCATTTAGTCTCTCCCACGATGATTGAGACCATGAGTACGAGATCTCGTCTGCTCAAGATAGATGCTCAGACGATAAGAAAATGGTGACCAGTTGGTGGATTCATTTCTTTCTGACAGCGATTTGTCTTTTGTTTATTTTTCAACACAGATTTGTTGTTCACAATGTGGCATTACTAGGGAAAAATAGGGTGCCTTCCCTGGATGTGTCAAATCTGAGTTTACTGTATCCTTTCTGATTTTAATGCATCAAAGACACAGGATGCATACCTAGCAACGTCACTGATGGCAACAAGTACTGTATGTGTCATGTGCAGCTCACACGTCAGCACAATAAACCATATGCCAGGCTCAAAATGATGAATTTGTAACTTTACTCCCCATACAAGAACTGCACTTTGTTGAGGTTGTGTTCTCCAGCGAGATTATGCAAAATATGTTTCTCCCTCTCTCTCAAGGTCAGCGCAATGGTAGCATTACTCACAGAACATTCCTGCTTGGTCAGTGTTTTAAAGCAGTGACCTTTGCATCACAACATTGAGGCTGGCTACAGTAAAACACTATGTAGGGACTCCAGCTGTTCCTGTTGGTTCGAGTAAAGAGATCAAGTTTTCAGTCCAAAGTTAAAAAGAGGCTGCAGGCTGCTTCCTGCTTTGCTTGTGTACTTCTATTGGTACAATATTTATGGCTATTAGTCCATCAATAAAATAGCTTCTTAAACAACTTTCATGCATGAATGAAACTAACTTTTTAATGGATGAGAGAAAAGAAAGCAGCAGCACTTCTGTACAGATTTCAGCACTGGCAGCTGTTCATAGTCATTTGCAGCCTTTTTAAAAATTCATAGTGTATTGTAGCCTGTTGCCTGATGTTCATAATGTATAGTTGGATACTTATGCCTACTTAGCATTAAGCATCACCCCACACACACACACACACACACACACACACACACACACACACAAATTTTGCCAGCTGCATCCACTTGTAGGAACAACATCCTAATGTGATTTGCGCGAGCATTTTTTTGTTTGAGCTCTGGGAGAAAATTATAGCAAAATCATGGAAGTTTTCTCCAAAACAGCGAGCATCATATGATCATTCAGTGTAATCCGTAGTCCTGTACTGCTGCTGTGTGGCAATCTGGATAAAGTGGTGCACCACATGCTATGTTTAATATCTCAATATAGCCTTTTGTCCACTTTTATGATCTTTATTATGGAGATTTTATTAGCCTTAATGGTGGTATTTAAATGGTGGTTTAGTAGTAAAGAGACATGCAGTAGAGAGAGAGAGAGAGTCAGAGACACACAGGAAGTGAAAGAAGGGGGGTGAGATGGAGAGAAACAATTGATAGTGAGACAACAAGAGGGAGCAAAAATAAGAATAGGCCGCAGAAAAACTGAGAAAGGGCAAGCGGAGACAAAGAGACAAAGAAAAGATTGGTGTGTATGTGTGTCACAGTCTGGAGATTTGTGCTAGCTTAGTTCTTATTCCAATCACACACACCGCCTAATGAGCTAATGGGCCTGACAACCAGACAGACACACACAGAGTGAGGGACAGGGAGGGAGAGGCGGGTGGATGGATGGAAAGTCACTACGCAGTCAGCCAGCCAGCCATTCATCCATTCAGACGGTCAGTCAGCTAGTCAACCTATTAGCCCCTCGCTCCACAGTGGGCTTCGTGTGACTGCCGCTGATAAGAGATGCACAATATTCCTGTGGCATTTTGTGAAAAACCTCCTCTTTTCTTCTCTTGACCCTCTCATCTCTTCTCGTCTCTCAGTCCTTCATCTCCCTTTCTCTGCACAGGAGCAGGTACTCACATCAACTGAAGATGACTCACAAAGAAAACAGAAACTCTGTTGCTTAAAGTGCCGCATGCTGCAGCACCCCCTGTGGTGTCAAGATCACAATTATTGGGTATTCGATAAGAAGTCATTTTACAGATTTGTCAAATAAATGAGTTGTCGACAGTGTCCTGTGAGTAGCTGAGTAAGACCAGCAGTACAGCAATCTGCAACAGCTTCATGCTTAGCGCCTCCTGTGGTGTCAAGTTCTGGCTCTCCCGGCAATTATCTATATATGTGTTACAGATATCTGAATCACTAAAATAATTTTGAGTTTGGCCTCAAATAGGAAATATTGAAATTAAATCTGAGAAATGCAAAAAGGAAAAGATAAAGTTAGCCTTCCTCTGTTAATGCAGACAATTGCTGATTGCTTTGGCCTCAAACAAAACGGTATCATTATTGTTATCATTATCATTATTCTCTCATTATCCTTCCAATTATAATCAAAGCTTTTCCCACATGGCTACCCTGTTCTCTTTTACTTTCTTTCTCACTTCTTCCTTCTCTCTGTGTTTCGGTCTGTTTGCCGCTGTTCGTGTTCGGAATACGCCGTCCTGATTTTTCTCACCGCTCCCTTTGCTTCATTAAATAATTTTCCAGGTTTAAGCCATTTCCAGAGGGCATCAGTATTACCAGAGCAGGTCAGCAATTTGATTGTGCCCGTGCACATTGGTAATGTCAGTCACTCCTCGAAATGCTGAAGTGATTTACTGTGGCCCTGCGGTAACCACGGTAACACATTAAACAACGTCACCCAGAGTGCAGAAAAAAAGCAGGTAAAACCCATTTCAAGTGTTCTTCTGTAAAGCCTCACCACTGGTTACACGGTTCTTATAATCTAGGTGTGATGGTCACAAGTAGATAAATGCACAAATCATCGGTTTACCTTGATACAATTAAAATTATCCACAGATTTAACTCAGCTGGTGTTTTAATCCATAGCAGGAGCAGCCAGAGGAGATCAGTCATATGTACACTTCTGTGGTCCTCAGTTAGTAATCACTAATCTTCAGACCTCCCATGGTACAGTAATAATGTCATCCACAGAGAGCTCTAAGATTTATGCATCTATTCAGACTCTGACCATTTATCCTGTTTGGGACTTCATCATCATGTTTTTCAAAGCCTTGTGTTGCTTTGAAAAACATAATGATTGTCAGACCTCTTAAAACAGATGAATGCTGCTTATTAGCATTCAGTCGGCTGTGTGGATGCGTTTGTAATTGTGACTTGACAGCTCAAGTTCTTTTGGTCGCACACTTAATTTGGATAAAAGTGTTTAGTTGTTTTTTTGTCAAACGAATTCTGGGAATTTATCTGTTTATTTGATCATAAAAATTCGATTTTTAATATATCAATGATACAAAAACACGGTTAAAGGTAATGATAAGATTTTAAAAATACTAGGGCTGTCCACCTATTGAAAGAGTTAATAGTGATTAATCACAAATGAATCACACATTTTTTATCTCTTCAAAGTACCTTGAAGGGCGATTTGTCAATACTCTTATCAACACGGGAGTGGAAAAAGCTTGCTTAATGCAAATGTATGTATATATTTATTATTGGAAATCAATTAACAACACAAACCCTCACAGGTACTGCATTTAGCATAAAGAATATGCTCAAATCATAACATGGCAAACTGCAGCCCAAGAGGCAACAACAGAAGTCAGTGTGTCAGTGTGCTGACTTGACTATGACTTGCCCCAAACTACATGTGATTATCATAAAGTGGGCATGTCTGTAAAGGGGAGACTCGTGGGTACCTATAGAATCCATTTTTATTCACATATCTTGAGCTCAGAGGTTTTCCCTTGCTGAAATTTTGCGTAAGTTTGGAGCATTATTTGACCTCCTTTGCGACAAGCTAGTATGACATGGCACCAATGGATTTTGTAGTTTCATATGATGCCAGTATCTTCACTCTAGCTTTAAAAATGAGCCCGCTACAACCTCCGAAAGATCAATTGCGTTAATGCGTTAAAGAAATTAGTGGCTTTAAAACAAATTTGTGTTAATGCATTATTATTGGGTAAACTTTGACAGCCCTAGTACAGACACAAAATCCACTGAAAGTTGGTTCAAACTGACCAATCCCTAGATTTTTTTAAAATATGTTAAAGAAATTCAGAGCCTTAAAAATAGTCCACTCTCACGTTTTTGAACATCTGCATGCTGTCACCTAACATCTATACTAACTATTCACTTGTGGTTTTGTTGTCGTCCATGTGATGTTTCCATTATTTTTCATAATTGTCATGTGTACTGCATGTTTGGGTTTGTATGTGTGTCCTTGCGCTCATGGATTGACAGGCCCAACTGTTATGAAATTTACTGGGCATCTGGACCAGTGTTCATTATTGCTGATGGTTCTGTTCAAAAAGTGAGAGACTGAGAGAGAGGGAGAGGGAGAGATCAGAAGATGACAGCAGCAGCATCAATCAACTTGTCAACAAGCATCCACCACTTCAGTACTGGGGGACAGATGTTGGGCTGAGTGTGTGTGTGTGTGTGTGTGTGTGTCTGTCTGTGCGCATGGCTGCGTTTAACTGTTAGACATCTGTGTGATCGACTACTACTCTGCTGCACACATGGAGTAGATTTTAGTTTTGTTCCTGTAATAGAACTTTATTAGACGCTTGCTGATCTATTAAACCCCGGGTGAAGTGGCTGTCATTACTGTAGCAGCGTTGTAGTTTGAACACTGAAACCTTCAGCAGTTTCTGCGCCAACATGCACAGAACAACAGCAGCTAGGTGTAACAGATGATGGGCTGGATGGTACAGGGAACTGTCAGTGGGCGATGTGCACTGTTATTTTCTTAAAGCGACTGGATGTGTGTCATGATGGAGGGCTAGCAATAACAACAGAAGGCTGTTTACTTATTCATTTTTCTGACAAACATCAGCCTTGGTAGGGGGCCTACACAAATCACAGTCCACATTTTTCTCTGTTGGATATGTCTCTCTGAATTCTCTGACCCCCTGTGGTTCCTCAGTATCTGTCCGACAGTTTGTGTTTGTGGTTTGCAGGGCTGAGCTAGCAGAAGCCTAAATGCCCACAAAAGAGCATCTTACAAAGACATCATTAATGAGTCTGACTTGTAAAAGGGACAAACAAGGACACTGGTGCATTCTTATGTATGTACAGAGTATTTGTTACCGCTGAAACTAAAGTCTAGATAATGCTGGGTGTATTGTTTGAATTTTTTTGCTACTCGTGCCGATGTGATACTGGAGTTTACTGAAACCAAAATCTTTTTTTTATACCTTACTTTGAGAAATACAAACGTGTTTTCTTACCAAACACTTTTTGTTCATTTAACAGAAGAAGACGAACTTCTCAAATGTTAAATGTTTTCTAAACGCAAGCAGCCATGGAAGAACTTTTCCTAAATAAAATAGTTTAAAACTAGCAAAATTGTGATTTTTCTTTTTTACAATTACAAATCTGACCAGATGGAGAGATGACAGCTTTTTATATTTCACAGTTTTTGATAATACTGTACAGTATGGGCACATTTTGATTTGTACCAAAATAGCACTGAGGTTGTTCAATTCCTTTAAATCAGCACTAGGGATGCACCGATCTGACTTTTTCACTCCCAGTCCAGAGACCTGGGCTTTGGGTATCGGCCGATACCGAGTACCGATCTGATACCAGTTTTTAATTAATAAGCTGTACTGTATGTCTCACTATGTGGAAGTGACTGGGATCATTCTTTTATATGTAAGGCAACATCAGGCTGGACTTAAACTTTGCTTTCCTGACTGTAAAACAAAATGTAACAAATGAATACATAGATATAAATGTAATTGTTCTTTATTATTAAAATAAATAGTACACTCGCAACTTGGTAAAAAATCTTCAAAATTAACAAAAATTGCAGTTCAAGTAGAAACCTTTTATTGCAGCAACAAATTGGTAAAAAAATGTAATTCCAGTATATAGTATATAAATATACAATTTAATTGAGTAGATTGTCACCAATACCAGATCCAACTATTTGAGTCAGTATCAGTACCATATCAGAATCGGTGTCGGTGCATCCTTAATCAGCACACATGTACAATCCATAAACACACTTAAACTGCATGTTCCATGTTTATATCTCATGGATGCAGGTAATCAATACTATACTGAAACAATATCTTCAATGAAAAATATAAACAGTCATAAATCACAGTTGCCTCCGCTCTATCTCTAGATTAGAAAAATAAAGAAAATATTGAGTGCCAGTGTTTTTAAAATGGATTTGGAAAGTGTGTACCGTGTTTTAAGTTGGAGTTTGTCCTAGTTATGATGGAGGAGTCTTTCTTCTTTTGCTCTGTTTCCCACACAAACCTTTGTGGGGAAAGGCTTTTTGAATATACAAACAATCAAAATCCCATACCCCCATTGCCTCCTATTCTGTCATTCTGCCCTTTTCTTATTTCATTTTGTTCAATTTCTCTTTCACTTCATATTGATTAATTGCAATGCCTGTTTCAGATGTTTGGAAAGCAAAGTGTGGTTTATATATTTCAAGATCAACATGAGAGATTTTTTGAAGAGGTAACGGTTAAAATATAAACGAACAAAACAAATTTCTGTTGCAAATCCACCATACACAGAATGGTTTTGTTAAAACCTTGAGTAAAGCCTGCATGGCATTTTATACAATTTGACATGGTATTACCAGCGAGGAACACAAACACGATTGTTGGGAAAAAGCACTGTAAATACATGAAGCTAGATTTCATTCACGTTTGCTCTGTTACTTCCTCTCTCTGTCTCTCTCTCTCCTCCTCCACAACCTATTTATCCTCCTCTGCCTCTCTTTCTCCCTCGACCTTCTTTTCCCTCTCGTTCTGTAAGTTCGACTACAGCAAGTGATTCAGTCATTTGGAAAGCCTGTATGGTGTTTTACAGTGAATATTGGCTCAGCAATTTAGTGGGTCTAGTCAATGCTCCGAGCATATGGGAGATATTGATAAATACCATACTATTCTCTAACCCCTCCTACACCCAACGCTTTGCTGTGCTCTCTGAAACAATGACTGGAAAGTGTATGCACAGGAGCACACATACACACACTAACACTCTGGCACATCTACAGACATTTCTCAGCGTCCCGTTGTTTGTTTTTTATCTTCAGTGGCTACATGAAATTACACAAGAAAAAAAAAAACACACTCACACATCAGAGCTGGGACGGTACACTTATCTCCCAATTTGATACTATCACGATACCTGGGTGCCGATTTGATATGTATTGCGATTTGACATTATGATTTATTGCGATTTTCGTTAAATTTTTTAACACTAGACCACGGGAGAAATGATTGATTTACAGCATGTTTGTGTTCAGAGATGTCCTGAAGTCAAATATATCAGTCATTGTCAGGAATTATTTATTGAATTCTTTCCAGCAACCCAAAAATCAAAGAATCAAGACAAATTAGTGGTATTTTATTTTTGATTTATAAGGGACATATAATGTTCTATACTTCTGGTTAAATTCAGATAATCTTATTTCCATATACATATTTTGTGTATACTGTTCTCTTTGTTAACACCTTATTTTTAAAACCAGACATGGTCAAACGTGTTTACTTCCGCTAACTTCTCCAAGTCCGTCGCTAGGCTCCGTTCACTTTATACATCCATGGTCAGCATCATTGAGGCCGTTTGAATGCATTTAACATAAATGAACATAAACCCAAAGTGTTTCCATACTTTACTGTATGTGTAGTGTTTACCACTTTGGATTTAAAATGTGAGGGTGCAGGTCGTATCCACGAGGATCCTCCGCCGTTTTCTACTTTCTCGTTTCAGCTCGCTGCAGCCAACTACAGTTTGTTTTGGTTGACGGATACGGAACAGATATGACGTCACGTTACTCAGACTACAACTATAAAAGCGGTAACGTCCTTCCACGTCCGCATAAACTCAAATGAAGCAACTATTTTGATTCTGGCATTAAAAAATCTATTTCAAAATCGTGAAAAACATTGTGATACATTTCACACATGCAGAATCTCTTTCTATCTACAGACTTTCCCCTCCTCTTCTCTATC